>CAUYRT010026365.1:0-204167 GCA_963574885.1 Lepilemur ruficaudatus | reverse complement strand
CCTGCCCAACAAAGAGACCACTGCGTTGGTGCTCTGGGGCTCGGACCCTAGCTCGAGCTAGTCAATAAACTCCTCTTGCTGACTGCAGCCTCAGTGACTCTGTCTCTCTGTTTGGTGGTACTGCGACTCCCGATCTAACATGTTCTAGTCCAGAGCTTCCACACAGGCTTCCCCTGATCTGATGGTTGAGATGGGCTGAGATTATTCATCCCCTCTGTCTTTAGGGCAGGCAGGCTGGGCCTGAGCCACTAGACCTCCCAGGATGATCACCTCTGACCATGTATATCCTCATATCTTTACACCACTGTGTGGTACAAATGCCTTTTTCTATATGTTCCATGAAACAGAAATTTTGGAGGGATACCTTGGCTTATGAGAGTCATTGAAATTATTTCATTATATAATTCTTCTTCTTGTGGCTCTGAATTTTCCTTTTGAAAGGCTCTCCAGACTTTGACTTTCTCTATATAACTAGCATGCTGTTATTACTCTCCAACAGAATATGTTAAATTTATAAGAATGATATTTTTTCGTGCCTTTTATTAGGTTCTTCCTTTGGCCTGACATGACCTTCATATTCTTCCAAGTTTCACTCATTTTTTAGGAATTTTATCAAGTCCTACCCCTTCTGTGAATGTTTTCCAATTACTTTAGCCTGTAATGTGTTATCCCCTCTCTTAATCTGAACTCTGAGGTATTATATTGCCTATCATAAAACCAACATTATTTAATGACAGAAACGACCATATATTCAACTCACATAGAACTTTACTAATTTGTGTTTTCCCATACTGTATATCATTGTGTAGTCACATCTCAATTAAGTACTTATTTACTGGTTGATAAAACATAGAATCAGTCCCTGATGAAAACAGACAATTGTATTTAAAAGTTAAAAATGTGGGGAAGGGGGGAAAGAAGGTTTTCAAGTGAGGTGTGATGTTTTTTACAAGGCAGATGTGAATGAGGGATACAGAGATGAATAATACCAAGATGCAATTTAAATATACTAGGAAATCAGTATTAGTGACCAGAACATGGAGGATCATGTGCATCAAAGAAACGAACTCATTATTAAATTTTGAGTGAACCTAAGTATTCTCACTTATAGTTTTTTGAGGTATCTATGGCCTTTGCACCAAATATGACACAAATAGTTCTTAGATTATTGTCTTAATAATATATGTTATTTCACAATTCAGTAACAGTGTATGTATTTATGAAGTACTTGCTCTGAGCCAGGCTGTAGTATGCAAAATACAGTTATAAGAAGACACATTTATAGATACCCATAAAATTCTATGTACTAGAGTGTTCATAGAGCATTTTTGAAATAACAAAAATAATTTAGCTACTCAGTACTGAGGGAAATGGGAAATAATATAATGTTTAATAATTATAAAACATACTAGATATAAATTTATATTATTTACCAATTAATGTATAAATATAAATATATTAACGTAATATATTTATATAATATAACAATACACTGATATTCAGACAATATGATTATTTTATAGAATATTTGATAAAATTACCCATATATGATTAAATTTTAAAATGCCATTATAATAAAATGTATAAATGTGATCTAACTTTTAGGGATCTATATACAAACATACTTCTACACATGCATAGACTAACACATATAAAGGAAAGCTAAGTTGCTAGCAGTAATTTTATTTAGTCGATGCGTTTTTTTCTTGTGATTTACTGTATTCCACCAATTTGTACAACAAATATATTTTTATATTCAAAGATAATAAAAGTTAGAATATATGTTTTTTTTAAAACACAAAGCATAACATTTGAATTTAATGGCACATGTAGTTTTTGGTTATGATCACATCCAGTTGACGACAGATGGTCTCTTCATGAATACAGCCTTAAATAACCCCTTGCATGGCATGGTGGAGAGTTCTATTTGTAAAGATTCTCTAATGGCTTTGTGTAGGGCAGCCTTTCCTCAGCTGTAGGTAAGTCATTAGCTGTAGTTAGTTTAGTTGAGATCTCAGTCATGTCTATCAATGTGAGAGATGACATATGAATTTATACTATGAGGCACGGTATACAAGGAGTGAACAATTCCAAATAGAGTTGCTTGTCCCTATTATGTTCCTGTAAACAAATTAAAAAAAAAACCCAACAGCATTAATTTGCCCAATGAATATAGTTCCTACCTTTGTCACTGGATATGAGTGAATATCTCCACTATAGCAGGGATAAAGACTCTGAGCTCAAATTGGCATTACTCACATAGAGGACTGAAATCCAATCTCAGCACTTTTGGCCAAAGAAGGCTGAAACTCAGCCTTTCTTTTTTTTGGTTATAAAAATGACTTCACATTTCTGTAAATCAGTGTCATAAGCTCAGCTGTGTTATTGACCAACAGGATAAAATGGTGATTAATAACACAGACTTCAGTGTCTGATATACATGGGTTGACAGTTCAGTTCCATCATGACCTCTGTGAACATGGAGGAGAGTGATATTGAACTTTCTTGAGTTTTAGGTTTTTCATTTATAAAATAGGAATGATACATATGCTCTACTTTATATAGTACTCATGTGTAATAAATAAGATTAATATATACAAATTGGTTGGTACATGCCTGGCATTTTAACATTGTCTATAGCTTTCAGCTAAAAATATTTGCATAAGTCTGTAAAGGCACTGCTGTGTAGGGCATTACACTGACTTAGAAATCAGAGAAACTTAGGTTAAAATTATTCTAGCCTCCACTAACTCAAACCAGTGATATTAGTATCCTTCTCTAATGGATGGGACTAAAATGATTTGACATTTTACTTCCTAGCATTATTATGAATATCTAATAGAACACATTTCCAAAATTTTATTCTTTCGTTGTATTTATTTACTGTCAACTTTATACCAGATAATATTATGACATTTTAAAATAATAATCATTAAACTGGTAAATTATAAATAGGTTAGAGCTTATGGATTTTTTTCTTCATTTGTATAATTTCTAAATTATATATCCATTTGACTCCCATATATACTAAAAGCAAGGATATTGTTATATCTTATGATGAAAAGACCTGACAAATATTCTTCAGACATTGGACAACCAGAGAAAACCAAAGAAAGAGAAATGAGATAAATTTTGGTGGCTTGCAATAGAACATTTTTTCTCATTCAGAATATTTTTTCCTTTTTAAAAATCCATTACAAGGCAAGCCATTTCTTGAGATTAATACTTTGTCAGATGTTAATCTGATTTTTCTTTTTGTGAGAGAAAAAGTGATATCTGGAGTTACACTTCTATAAGGAAATGATGCCCAGTCCTAAAATGACAAGCAATATTAGTAGAGCATTATACTTTCTCATCTATAGATGACCTTTAAAGAGAATTATAGTTATTATCTTATAATATTCCTTCATTTATTACCTGTCCTTTTCCTGAGTTCCCTTGCTATTTTATAGCAGAAATATAGATACATGGCTTGAAAATAGAGAACTATGATTAAACCATTATGATGGCTCAAGGCTCTCAAGCTTAATTCAATTTTTTTCTCATTATATTTGGCGGTTTGAATCTTATGGTGGCTGCTAGAACAACCAATTTATGAGAGAAATCCAGACAACTTTATCTCTGACCATTAAGTTAGTTATAAAGGGCATTTTATTTTTCAGAGTTGGTGGAAGTTCATTAAAGTGATTGGATAGGCTTCTAGGATTGCATTATGAGATATTATTGTTAGGGAAATTACCTAGGCCATAAGTAAAATGAGTTGATAGTAAGAAATAAGATCATTTCATTTTTTCCCCTTATTCACCTACATCTGTACTATTAAATATTAAAACAAAATAAAACAAAAAGACTAAGATGGCTGATGAAAAAAGAAAGAAAAAAAAATCTTGTCATGTAACTATGATTGGAGTTTGATAATAAGCCAGTCTAAATCCCTAGATGGAAGAACATATAATTGACTTTTAATCCTTTCTATTGAATATTGATTGAGAATTTATGTGCAAGTTCTCTGCACTCTAGAGGAGGCAGAGATAAGATGTTAACTTCTCATTTACTACGAACCTTTCCCCATTAGGGTTATGAATTGAAGCTGATAAAGCAGTTTCAAATCACCACCTGATAGCGACTTTCTCATTTTCCTCTTTTTTAAATAACTTTTCTCCCATCCCTAATTACTTTTAAATGCTATATTTTGGTTTTCCCTAAAGAACAGTTGTTTTCAGGAAAGTGGCAATATTAGAAAGGCTACTTACTGATAAAGGGAGAGTGCAATTTTATATTCATCTCAGCTGGAGTTCAAAAAATTACCTTATGTTTAATGTAAATACACAAAAATTGATCTGAACACCATTGAAAGAATATGTGGTAAAACCCTGAACACTTTACTCATCATTCCATCTCACAAATTAGCTTAATCCTACCAGAGTTTTTAAGGTAGTAGGAAAGCAGGGAAAAGTAGAGATCACATAGCATGTGCAGGTCATTTTATTTGATGTTTTCTTTAAGTCACTGTGATGAAGAGTAAGTTGACCCATGTAGTTAAGCATATGTTGTAGTTACACAATTAATAAACTGGGAACTGGAGTTCAAACTCAGTCTGTAGAATTATAGGATATATTTCTCTACCTAACATAAGCCTCGAATCTTTATTAAACATCTCTCATTTTATTACCTCTTTTAATTTTGATCAACTTAGAGATTTTAATTACTTTTCTAACTTAATTGAGGAGCTTCTCTACTCAGCCAAAGGTAGGCCTTTCTGTGACATTAATGTAAGATCCTTGATTCATTGCTATGCAACATTGTCAATTCAGAAATAAATAAAACATGCCAAAAGAAAAGAGCTATCTAGTGTAATATGAAAGAAATTTTAAATGTAGATTTTTATATTAATTATTTAAAGCAATTCAAAATCTAATCAGTCCAGATCCTGTCTTATTATAACTTTGCTTGAATGAACCTTGTGTTTTTTTTTTTTTTAGTTTGATTTTCATGAAGATTTTCTTCTTGAGGCTGGTATAAGTTCAATAAATTGTATAAATATTTTCTCAAGAGCTACTTTCCTTATATCAAAGATTCTGAAATACAGGAGAAAAAAACAACATATTTCTTCTTAATTAGTTCGGTGGCAGAGCCAGTCCTGATGAAGAGACTCCAGAATTAGAGACATTCTCATTACAGAGAAGCTGGTCAAATAACCCAGAAGCCATCTGGCTAAATATTAATACTTTCCCTTGAAGATGTAGAGACTATTCTTCAGTACCTTGCCTATTTCTCCAAAGCTACCTTTGTTTCCTGTGAAACTGTGGAGAGAACAGCTGGAAATACTGGAAATATTTAGCCTCCCTACATTACTAGCCACAGAAGCAATCTTTCCACTAATCTGAAGAGACATTATTTGGTTTAATTGCTCTCCTTGCTTCTGGGATGATGTTGACATTTAAACCCAATAAGGAAGTTCCTCTTCTTCCCTTACCCTGCCCTTGAAAAAAATTTTAGCTTGTATTTCCACAGTTCAATGGGGCTGGCTTCATGAATAGTTGCCAAGTCTCTTTCCTTTCTTGCTTGTGCAAATTGATTGCCAACCTTAGGGACTATACTTGGAATATTGTCCAATTATTATAAATGTATCCAAAAGAAAAAGCTGACATACATGTTTTAAGGAGGGAACTAAGATTATTTTCACTTACTGTACTCTATGTAGTATGCTAAGTTCTTTATGGTATTATTTTCTAAATATTTGTAATCATTCAGTATAGTAGATCTTTTGCTCTCCACTTGATACCTGAGAAGCTGAGGCACAGAAAGAAGAACAAATTTTATTCTGGTTCATAGGGCTTTTAAATGGCAGAAAAAGTTTCCAAAGCAGTTTGATAATTAAAAGCCACTCTAATAGACTGAGCACGAGATATACATTCTCCTAAGTCATCAGTCAAGCATTGCCATAGGAATTCTGTCTATCCTACTGAGCCGTTCAAGAACAATCTTTGTCATTGCAAATGTATTTTATTTGAGAACATAAACCCCTGGTATGTAGTTTACTTGTTCTAACAACATCTCTACCTATGAACTATGTAATACAGCTGCTTTTTCAAAATGTATAACTGACCACCATCAGCACCTCCTGAGAAAGTTAATTAGGAAATGCAAATTCTCTGGCTCCTACCGGAACATACTGATTCAGAAAGTCTGGGTGTGGGGCCCAGCAATCTGAGTTTTAACAGGCCCTCCAGGTGATTCTGATACACACAAAAATTTGAGAACCACCCACCTAGTTATTAACTTATATAGTAGAAATCACAGCTGCTTAAAGTTCTGAATCTCTTGTTTTAGTGGGATTTTTTTTTGTCCTTTGTACTGAAGTCAATCATGCAATATTCCATAAAGCTTGGGACTTAGTTTTTCTACTTACTGTATAAAATAGGTTAGAGGTTGATCAGAACCCTTCCTTTGGAAAAGTGGAGAGAAAAACATAAAACATGTAAAAACATCTGTCTTGTAAGCTTGCAAATCTAAAAAAGGGGCCAAACTCTTTCTCTCTGTCTCTGTCTCTGTCTCTGTCTCTCTCTCTCTGTATGTATATACATACACACATACATACACATTTGATTTTCTGACCTGAGTGAACACAAATTCAAATGTCTATATTAAGATAGCAAAAGGCAGATAAACAATACTACCAGGAGAAATCATGTTATTTTTTGACAACAACTGTATAGTTGCAATAAAGAAAAAGATGAAAGGCTGCAGACTAGAAATAGCATAGAACGAAACACATTCTGGATGGAATTTGACACATTAATTTTTCTCTCCTTTTGATTTAAAAAATGCATTAAAAATAACAAAAACAAACTCATTGTTATTTGAAAAGAAAAGCATCTTGGGCATCACCCAATGATCAATCCAATGAGAAGTATAGAAGGGACGAGTGAGGACAATGAATTTTTAGTACACTGTTTCATAGAAGCTGCATCTAGAATCATAAAAGATGTTAAATTGGTTTCTTTTTGTACTTCTTTGCATGTAACTTTCCACTATGTTCACCACAGGGCCAACATTTTGAGGGACGTTTCTTTTATTGTTTCAACGAAAATCCATTGAGTTTCTTCTGCATGCCAGGGAACTATGTTGGACAGAGTGAAAAAGCAAAATACAGAGCTAGGCGCAGTGACACGCATCTGTAATCCCAGCTACTCAGAAGGCTGAGGCAGGAGGATCTCTTGATTCCAGGAGTTTGAGTTCAGCCTGGGGAACACAGTGAGACACCCATCTCAAAATAAAGTAAGATAAGATAAAATAAAATGAAATAAAATTGTGGAATAGGTTCTAAGGTGAGAAATATGAATGATGTTGACCTTATAGCAGACGCTTTACAGTAGGGTTCAGTAGGCTACAAAAATAAGCACCTCATGGTTTTGCTTGAAATGAATGGAAACAATTTGAAGGAATATAGGGCTTAGAGGCTTGTCAGACAATTGTCTTGTTTAAGTGAATGTCTGGGTTATGGTGTATTTCATTTACTTCCTTATATTGAGGCATGGTAGGACTGACTAGACTCTCTAAGGTATTTGGATGTTGGATGGTTTTACTTATTCTCTATCAATAGATCCTATGCTTACCATTGTTAGGAGCCATTTTATCATTTTAGAGAAAAGGGCGTAAAACCTAGATACAGACCTTTATCATGGTCAGCAGATTTACGACCTTCTTATTCTTCTTCTTTTTTTTTTTTAGCAAAGTCATTGTGATCTCTTGGATAATTTTATGACTTCTGAGTAGATAAGAGAGACAACAGTTGTCCTGGACAATTTCCATGTATGCTTTAAATGTCATCCAGGACATGAGATCACTTTGCATCCCCTTCTTCTCCCTTCCTCCAGCACGGGCCTCTGAGGGTCTCATTCTCTTCTGCACCTATCACACCTAGCTATTCTCATCTCATAGTAGACAATAAATAGTAGTTGTTTGTGGATATATGTGTTCAACTGGTATAATGTGGTATTATCACAGTTAGCCTCATCTTGATGACATTGTCCCTATTTGAGACATAGTTATGTTGAATATTTCAGTGTCTTTAAGATTTAAAGGATTTTTTAGACCTAAAATTTTCAATTACTGAATTATCACAAGGTTTTAAACAGTATATTCCTACAACATCTAGGCCTAAAAAGAGACTGGAAAAAGAAAGCACTTTGTCTCAAACTTTACTGAGAACTGGGGCAGTTCTAGCCAGGCCTAAAGCAGTAATAAATAATCTAACCTCTAGCTACTCATTGTAAAACAGAGTTTATTCTAGTTGTGATTCCAAGGGGGTCATTAACAGCCATGATATGCAAATAAAATAGATTATTCTTCTCTTTAAGATGGAATTCTACTCTTAAACTAGTGGGCTTTCTGCAGAAGGAAAAAAGGAGTCACAGACCTCAGAAAACTTTATAATCTTCTTGTCTCACTTTTGCATACAGCATTACTTATTGTACCTTATTGGTGGTTCTTAACTATTGTCTCTCTCATGGTGTGTTTGTCCAGATTAATGTGGACTTACACACATATTTGTACGAGGATACTTTATAAGATCTAAGTCATTTATCTTGTTAGCACACAGCAGGCAATCAATTAAGGTAGTATACACTAATCCATACACTTGTGAATATTGTGCCAGGGAGGTTAAACAACATCAGGATTGGTTTAGATGATTTGAGCTTGACACAAACAGAAATTTGTGGAGGAAGAGAAGGGCTTCACTTTAGGGAGGTTTAATTTGAAGGCATGCTGTGATATCTAAAGATGAAGGTGAAAGTGAATGAGGTCTGCAAGGGTGTGAGAGTTGGGAGGAAAGCCGTATGGTGTTAATTAAGCTCGTGGATTTTGGAGTCAGATTTATTGTATAGCTTTCTAATTTCACTTATCTCTTTTTCTCCTCCATTAAATGAGGATAATAGAAAAATAATGAAGATTAAATGAAATAATATGTCAATAACATGTCTGCATTACTTACAGTGCCAGTTCCTTAATAAGTAAAGAATAAATAGTATATATTATAAAATGTATCAAAATACCTATACAAAATATCTATGTCCAGATGTACTGGGAACTAGGTACTGATTTGGATAGATTAGTAAACAAGACCCTCATGGTTGCTGTTATATGGAATTTAGAATAGTCAAATTGAAGGGATGAGGACTGAATATTGGTGAATTCATGGAAAAGAAAAGAGGGCATTTAAAAATATCTTTTGTTTACATTTTTCTAGATGTCATTAATGTCCTGCACATCCTCTTGGCTCTCACCTCCCTCAACTCTGAAGGTCCTTTACTGTGAACACCTGTGGCTCTCTGTGCTCTGTGCTTGAGAACGACTTATTTTTTTGACCAAGGGGATCACCGTAGGCCAATATATGACAAGGCAGAAATTCTAGGGAGCTAATACTCCAGTAAGCACCCCTTAGCTCAGGAAAATATGGGGAGTAGGAGGAGAATAGCTCAGCTTCCTTGCTTCTCTTTTGGGGAATTCTAAGATGTGTTCTACTTTGTCTCCCAGTTTTCTACAGTGGGATCAAGCTCCAGTTACCCAAAGCCTTGTGGCTAGATGACACATTCTCTATTGGCCTCATTCTTTGCCTTTCTTGTCCCTTTCCCTGACATCACCAACCACACTACTATTTACACTTGAATCCATGTGTCAGGGTCTGTTTCCCAGGGATCCCAAACAAGACAAGCACAGACAAGGTTACTGGACTTAGTATTTATTGAATTACCCTCTATCTGGGGTAGACAATGGACTAGTCACTTTACTTGATCTCATCATTTCCCAAAAGCAAGCAATATAGTAGCTACTACCTTATTTTGTAGATGATAAAACTTTGGGTGAGATAATAAGTAACTTGCTAACACTGCTGTCACTGGTAAGTAGTTACTGGGACCCTGTAAAGACTCCAGTTCTCATACTCTTTCTATTACATTCAGTCGCTTAACTTTGACTCTGAAGTTGAACATTCAGTGAAGAATCAATTAAATAAGTAAATAATTTGACTATGTATTAGACTTTGGTAGCCTTTTTTTGCCTAAGATTCTATGGTGGTTATATTTGGCTTGGCTAAAGTTAAATAGTATATGCATTTTAAAATAATCTTCCTGTGAGGCATTCATTTTTGTAGCCAATTCAGCAGCAAGTGATGCTGTGTGTGTATGCATGTGTGTTTTTGTGTGTGTAAAGAGGAGAGAGAAAGAGAGACAGAGACAGAGAGAGAGAGAGAGAGACAAGGCCAATTTTTTAAACAGAATGATTTATACATAGCTTATTTTCTGGCCTGATTTTATCAGTTTGAGGTCTTTATAGTTGTTACTGCAAGTGTGTGTCCAGTTAATTCAAATCTCATTTAAGCCCATTATAATTCTCTAAAGATAGCTCTGAGATGATGTTATATAGTTTTTCCTCTGAAGGCACTGTAATGTGGCCCCACCAACTTGTCTTTCTGATGTGTCTTAGCTCAGGTTTGCAGCCCGTGGAGCCTGAGCCAACCTCCACATGAGGACCCTGAGACAGAATGTCAGTGCTGCCTTCTAATGAGTTCATCTGAATTGCAAAGCGCTGGCTTATGGCCTCATTCATAACTACAGTTTTAGAAACTATTTTGTATAACTAAGAATGACTTCTTCAAAGGATGCAGTAAAAGGGGATGCTGTGATAACAAAGAGCTGAAAAACATGTTGGGTGACTTGGAGATGTGATGCTTGGTGTGAACTTGAAATTTCAGCTATGGTTTCCTCCTGCCACTCACTTATTCAAGAGTCTATGATGGGCTTTAGGTTGCCAAATGGACAGAAGCAACGTGGGATAGTGAGAGAGTGCAGAGTCTTTGGAGCAAAATGGATTTGAATTCAAATAGTGACTATAATAACTCTGACACTTTTGGCACATAGTGGAGGCTGAAAAATGTTTGCTGAATTCCTGTTTTCTAATGTAACCCTTATAAGCCTCAGTTTCTGCATCTTTAAGGTGGGGATAATGCCTACTTCCTTAATAGGATTGTTGTGAGCACTAAACAAACCCCTGTATGGAAATATTTGAGTAATGCCTGGCATCAAGTAGATAATTAGGTAAAGAACACAAATTGATCTACTATTCCATTTAGATACCTAATTAGACATTATTTATTTATCCATCTTTCTCTTAATCCCTGCGTAGAATCCCATTGGTAATTTGGGGGTGCAACCATTCAGACCATAGAATTCTACACTTAGACCCCCTGAGTTTGTGTCCTCTCTTGCATTAACTTTAAAGTCTAAGTCCAAAGTCTCATCTTAATATCCTCTAAATCAGACATGAGTGAAACTGAAAGTACAATTGATCCTGAGGCAAATGCCTCTACAACTATGAACCTATGAAATCAAGCATGTTAGGTGCTTCTAAAGTACAATGGTAGGACAGGCATAGGCTAGATATTCTCATTCCAAAAAGGAGAAATGGGAAAGAAGAAAGGGGTAAGAGTCCCACACTAGTTCAAAACCTTAAGGCTGGAGAATAATCTTCTTTGAAGCAAGATTCTGTCATCTAGGCCACTGTGGGTTGTGACACATGTGTAGCAATGGTGGGAGCCCAGCATTGGAATGCGCAGAACAGAGTCTTGTCTGGCATCAGGCAGACAGCACTGAGGCCCTGCAAGTGCCGATGGCTGCCACTCCTTTGAAATCATTCTGTCTCCCAGGCCCTGGCACTCTGGGCCTGTCATAGGCAGAGCAGCCCCGATGATCTCCGAACTCCCTTCAGGGTCATTCTTCCATTATCTCGATGAGTAGCTTCTCTTGATATGGCAGATTCATGCCAATCTCCTAATCAAAGGGTGACACTTAGCCACACACTTCTCTCTTCCACTTGCTTTCCCATTCCTTTTAATATGAACTGTCTGAGAATTTTCCAAATTTTCACATTCTGTTTCCTTTTTGATTAACAATACTATCTTTAAGTTATTTCTATTTGCATTTTACAGTAAACCCTCAAGAAAAAACAAGCTGCACCTTCAACGCTTTGCTTAAAAATTTTCTTAATCAAATACCCAATTACGTTTCTCCCAACTTCTACCTTCTGTAAAACACTAGGGCATGAACACAATTCAGCTGGGTTTGAGTTCTTCATAACTTTATAATGGTGGCTTTTCCTCCATTGTCCAATAATGTATTCCTCATGTCCATGCAAGACTTCATCAGAATGGCCTTCAATGTCCATAGTTCTACTAAGATTCTGATATTACCACTTAGATATTCTGTAAAAAGATTAAGGCTTTCTCTGTAGCTCTTCTCTATTCCTGAGCCCGTATCAGAATTGCTCTTAATGGTCCATTCATGGCAATAAATGCATTTTCTAGCATGAACTTCAAAACTCTTCCACCTTCTATCCATAACCTAGTTCTAAAGCCTCTTCCACATTTTAGGTATCTGTTACAGAAGCACCCCTGCTTCTTGGTGCCAATTTTCTCTCTTGGTCCATTTGGAATTCAATAACAAAATATCATCAGCTAGGTATCTCATCAATAACAGAAATTTATTTCTCACAGTTCTGGGGGCTGGAAAGTCCAAGATCAAGGTGCCAGCAGATTCAGTGTCTGGGGAGGGCCCACTTCCTTCTTCATAGATGGCTGTCTTCTTGTTGTAACCTCACTTGATGGAAGTGGCAAGGGAGCTCTCTGGGGCCTCTTTCATAATGATACTAATCCCATTTATGAGGGCCCTGCCTTCATGGCTTAATCACCTCCCAAAGCCCCGCTTTCTAACACTATTACATCTGTGATTAGGCATCAATATATGAATTTTGGAGGGACATAAACATTTAGATTATAACCCAGAATGTTGAGCATGTATTAGGTTTTCAAGTGTTTATTACTATTGTTATCAATGTTCATACATTCATATTTATTTGATTGGTGTTTGTTTATTGAAAACATTTATGATCCTCACCAAAACAATAACCTTATTCATGTGTAGTGAGTTTATAAAATGCCTTAATCAAAATTAAATTATGGTAATTGAAATTCTTGCCACAAAATCAATTTCTTTATATGTGCATGTATTCAGCAAACATAGTAATTTGGCATCTACTATGTGTAGTTGTTAAGCATACAATAATGAATAAAATTAGTCAATAATATGTATATAAATAATTATAATATTAGTTTGTGATGTTGACCAAGTGAGACATGTTAAAAAAATTTCAAAGAAAGCATGACCTAGTACATTTTAAGGGAAATAGGAGGGCTAGGTTTAAAAGACTTTCTGAAACTGAGGATTTGTGAGCTGAAACATGGCATCCAGAGTTTCTTGGGACAAGATGATAATCCAATAAAAATGTATTAAGGCAGGAAATCTTGAAAGGGTGTGTGATATTTGAGGAAGAACTGAAAAGCAAAAGACATTTGTAATTACATCATAAGTAATAGAAAAAAGAGAGAGAGAGGTCTGGAGAAGTCATTTGGAAATTATTTTGTGACAGGTTTTTTTAGGCAGGGAGACAGTATGGATAAGCCAAAGTTGAGGACATGCCTGGGAAAAACACAATTTGTGGGAGGACAATGGTAGATAAAGGCTAGTTAGTGAAGCTTGTTAATGTAGATTCTTCTGGTATGATTTTTTGAAGATAAGGGTCCAAAGTTGTGTTCAGTCATTAACTTTTGTTCTCCCAGGTAGATAGGAGGGTAGGGGGCAGGCTACCTATTGTCTTTGTAAATGTACATCCTGCTTAGGCAACTAGAGGGAGGGGGTAAATCTGTGTTGCATCTGCTTCTTCTTATTAATAATTGCCTTCAGCTTAACAAATCTTCATATTTGAGGGTGGCATCCTCTAGTCACAAGATGTCTGTTAATAACATCCTTGACCTCTACCCGGTTCCCAGTCGCATCTCCCCAGTTGTGATACACAAATCTCCAGATATTGCCAGTTATCCTTGGGAGTCAAAATTGCCCCTGATTGAGAACCACTGACCTCATGGAATATATTCTATTGTTTGAAGTAATGTATTCTATATTCCTTTGAATGTTTAGGATCAAAACTTAGCAAATAATTTTGTGTAGGAAATCAGCTAAGCACGAAGCCTAAATCAGCCTTTTAACTTGATTTCAAAAAAAAATTAAGTACTAGTACAAGTTTAAGGTCTTTATTCCTAAAAGTTAAGAACTTCATCATTTTAGCCTACTTTTTGTTGTTGTGTCTTGCAATGAGACCTAAATTTTGACTGTCAGCTCTGATTCCTGCATCATGTCACAAGATTGAAGATGGCTTCATTTATCAACTATTTGATTAAAAAGATAGTAGATAGTACTAAAGTTTGGTCAGTATAAGGACAAGTGAGCTTATTAAAGGCTGTAAGATCTTCATCTATGGCTTAGAGGGAAGGAAAATGGAAGGGAGAAAAAAAGCTTTGATGTTCTTTAAGTTTCAAGTTTATAGTGACCTAGGAATAAATCTAAATCAGCAAAATTGTCAACTTTTAAGATATAGGTGTGAGCCAAAATAAAATCATAACTCCCCTCATCCCCCTGATTGAATAGATTGAGTAGACCCCCCTCTTGGACAAGGGAACCCCAGAGAAAACTTAAAACTGAGTTCCCAGCCATAGGAGGTCAGACACACCTCATTATACCCTCTCCCTTGCTAATAGCCGTCACGATTTTTAACTCAGGGCTAAGCAGAACCTAATCTTGTGACTCAGACCATCATTCTTTCCTGATAAGAGACCACCCACCAACCATGGAGTGGTTTTAACCAGTCTATGATGCATGCTTAGAGAGGGTTTTCATGTTCTTTCTTCACCTTTTGACTAAGAAGGTTGCTGTTTTCTGAACGTGGACCCCATAAAGGGACATTAAGCTTGATTGTGCATACCATGTTTCTCCTTTCATAAATATTCAAGACTCCTCCTATAGCTTGTTAAATATGTATATTTGGCCATCCACTCAGTATAAATTCTTATTCCCATTGTCCCTGCCTTGAAGCCTGTGTTCTGGCTTTCTGCCAGGGCTCTGCTTCCCAGCCTGTTGGAATGACCACCCACAGGCTGCAACCTTTTATGAGAAATAAAGTTCTCATAAAAATGATGATGAACCTCATCATTTTCTTCAGTTAATGTACAGATGAAACCTAAACTATTGAAATTTTACTAAGAAGAAAGACCTTGGGCAACTTCTTAAAGAATAACCAATTTTATATAATATATACATATTTTAAAATTTGTCATAGATAAATAATTATGTAAGGGCTACAAAATTTATAATAATAATAAAAACCTTAGGCTTTAGCTTCTTTTTCTGAAAGTGACTTGAAGAAAAAAATTCTCCAAATTTAACATAGCCACATGCTGTGTAATTATCTTTAAATCACAAACACAGCCTAGAAGATCTCTCTTTTAAATGCAAATGAAAGTCCAAGCAAAAGGCTTTAAAAAATAAAAATCTTCCTTCCAGCAGTAGAGTATCTTTATGGTCATTGTCCTTGTAGAAAAGGAAGTAAAGACAGCATTGAGTTCTGTGAATCTATAGAAAGAGAGTTGTGGGATACACTCAGATCCCCAGAGTTGGTATAAAGACTATTTTAAAGTGGAAACATTTGAGCTACAGAAGATGCAGGGAAAAAAAATCTTATCTGAACTTCCCTTTATCTGACTAAAGCAGAGCCTCCTGAAAATACAGTTGGCATTAACCCCTTTCTAAGGGAGTTTTCTACAAATTCAGCTGCCATTAGCATCAGAAAGCCCAATAGAACCTTCCATACTCTCCCATTTAAGCCCTACCCCCGCACCTTGAAGTTGATATTTAAATATAATCTTTCATTTTGGACTATTTTAAGATTTACTTATTACATATGCACATGTAAATAAACCTTATCT
This sequence comes from Lepilemur ruficaudatus, assembly GCA_963574885.1. NCBI lineage: Eukaryota > Metazoa > Chordata > Mammalia > Primates > Lepilemuridae > Lepilemur > Lepilemur ruficaudatus. The sequence continues at coordinate 188,293 of CAUYRT010026365.1, read as the reverse complement.
TTTCTGATTTGGTTACTCTGTTTATTGTCAGCAGTCTGAAACCACCAGACCCAAGCAGGATGGAATAGGAAAAAGTTTTTCCTCATGACAACATTGTCTATATGATTTAGCTTTGTCAGTGCAACAACGAGAAGGTTAAATAGATTGTAATTCACCACACAATATATTGTCTTCACTATGCCTGCAAAGATATCTGATTGTTATTTACTATATTAATTATAGATTGCCAGAGTTGAAAGATAACATTCCTCTCTTTATGCCAAAAAGGAAGTGAAACCCTGACAATTTTAAGTGATGGACTCAATGTTGCATGACTGAATTAGAGGAGTTGGAATAAAAACTGAGTTTTTCTAACTCTTAGACAAGCATAACTCATGGTTCAGTGCAGCCAACCAAATCAGACTTGGATTTGAGGGGAGGGGAATGAAGGATGTGGTGGGGACAGGAGACTTCCTCAGTAGAACGCTATTTCCATTTAACAGTGAAAGTATTGTTGGGGCTTAGAAAATGATGCTCAAAAATATGGTACTTTGGCATGCTGATTACTTTGAATTGAAGGAGACTAGAAGAGCCTCAGAAGCAGGAAATTTTCTCTGAATTTCTTGCACCCTCCTATCTTCTTCCATTCCTCTGCTAAAACAAATCATGGAAACTAGAAATCTTCTTCCTCAAGGCCCCCTTTTAAAAAGCCCTGTATTTCTGCTTAAAGGTGGAAAGGCTGTCTTTGGAGATGCTAGTCTGCCACTCTCCTCATTTGCCAGCAAATTAATAAATTTCTCTTTCCTTTTCCTCAAACCACTTGTCCTCATGGTTCATGCTCACTGATTCCGCCTCAGGGACAAGTACTGAACTTTTGGTGTTAACAAAAAGAATCTGCACAAAGAGGCTTTGCTGGTTTCCCTTTTAGTTTGTTACCATTAGATTATACCTTTTTTGTCCAGTTGTTTCTACACAAGTGTTCATTCTTCATCCAACCTAAAAATAAAAATAAAAGTTTTCCCTGGCTCTCTGGGTTTTCATTTCTGAAGATGCCTGTGTCACATAACACCTTGATTACATATGTTTGTTATGCTTTTCTCATGCTTACCTGACTTTTGTTGAAAGGGTGTCGGCAGCCATGTACCTTGTAATGGATGAGGAAAAGATACCACCTTTTGCCTCTACAGCATAGAATAAGATCCCCCCTCCTATTGATGATAAAGTTTTTGAAGCCAAAGGCAATACATGCCCTTCATTAATAGAAATAGTATAATGTTACTGACTTTCAGATCTCAGGATACCTAATGTGGTCCCAGAATACAGGCTAATTTGGGGAGCAGGAGGTATAGTAGGAAAAAGTCAAACCCACTTTAAAATGAATGTTGTACTAATTTTAAAAATATTTTGCATGAATTATTTATAACAGCTTCTGGGGAAGATTTTTATTCACTTCTTTCTTTCTACTTTGTTAAAGCAACACATTTTAAATAGGCCCATGAAACTAACCTAGCCAGTTTCCCTGTGATAGAAGGCTTGTGATTCATTATGCTACTGTGTTTATGATATTTGTTGGCATGATGATCCATGTAAAAGTAATTATGATACCAATTTTATTTATCCAGTCTCAGGTTATTTGACCCATCCCAAATAAATTCTTGTATTTACAATCACTTAAAAAGGAACAACTAGGCTGGGTGCCATGGCTCATGTCTGTAATCCTAGTACTTTGGGAGGCCAAGGTGAGAGGACTGCTTGAGCCCTAGAATTTGAGACCAACCTGGGCAACATAGCGAGACTCCTGTCTCTACCAAAGGGTAAAAAAATTAACCAGGCGTTGCGGCATGTGCCTGTAGTCATAGCTACTCAGGAGGCTGAGGTGGGAGGATCACTTGAGCCCAGGAGTTTGAGGCTACAGTGAGCTATGATCAGTCCACTATACTCCAGTCTGGGCAGCAAAGTGAGACCCTGTCTCTAAAAAATTTTTTTAAAAAGTTAAAAAAAAGGAAAAGGAAACTCCTTTTATAAAAAAGGGACAACTAAAATGCACTTCTGCACTAAGTAAAATAAGTGGCTCCTAATGTGCCTCAGAGATCCTGGGCCCATAACTTGTCCTCTAATAACATATTAGGATCTTCATGCAAGTTCTTTTATTTTTTCCTCACTTAAACATTTTATTTAAACATCCCTGTGATAACGTTGGTGCGTTTGGGAGATAGAATTGACTAAATGCCAAGTAGAATTCTGATGTGAATTTTATGGAGTGAGGCTATATAGAAATCTGTGCATGAACAGATTGGCTATGAAATATACCACACAACTCAGTAACACACTATATCAATGCTGTCACTTTTCATAGTCCCTGCATCAATGGTTTTTGGCATCTTAATGACTTGTTCATCCAGTGGTTTAGTTGGACACTGTTGTCAATGCAATCATTGTAAGAGTATCAAAACACTGAATCAAGTGTTTTCTAGTTTTTTTTCTTCCTCTGGATTTTATAAGTGAAACTCATATTGAACTAATTTGCTTTCTGAAAGAAGCTCATTGTTAATTTCATAAGTTCCCTCCATATTACAAAAACAAAAGAGTACTAAAAAATTATTACTAACATTGAAAAAAGGAAAAAAAATAGGTGAATACAATTGTTCTGTTCCTATTAGATATATTTCTTTCTTATTGCAAAAAATAAGAAGAGGTATTTTCTTTCTTCTCCTTTTCTCTTGGACATTCAAAGAATTATAGAATATTGAGGAACAAGATGATCAACTTTTTTGTCATATGTTGATAATGCATTGAAAAGAGAATAACCTTTTTATTATCCGAGATCACCAGTTGCTCAGCATTGGAAAAATCCTAGGAAGAGTGTTAAATGGATTGTCAGTGGGAGTGTTTTCAATTCAGCACAGTTTCTGTATGCCTTCCTAATGGCATCATTTTAACCAATGAATGTTTGTTGCTGTGTGCTTTACCAAAGAAGGATGGGCTCAAACAAAGGAAGGGTGCACGGGAATCTTCAGAATGTCTTACTTGCCTAGCAGGCCAGATCTTCTTCATTAGGAAACAGGACTACTGAACTTGTAATGTTGTATTCTGTTTTTCTCCTTCACTCCTGTTGATTAATACCAGGGCATGGGCAAATATCTCCTCACCAACGGCAAGAGTGAAAATGCTTGCCACAGATTCCTGATGAATTTAAATCAAACCTAGAACCTTTGTCTTCCCTTATAGAACATTCTTTGCTGAGATTTTTTTTTTTTTTTAATGACATTCAGACTAGGTGATATGTATGTGAATTTACAACAGTATTTATGATTTTTCAAAATTCAGTTTTTCATTTGGCAATATATGTGGAGTAGACTATCTTATTATTATTTCAAAATATTTGTTGCCTTTTCCTGGGGAAGGATGAAATTCTTTTCCCGATTGGTTAACAAAATGGGAGTGGCAGTTTTTATCACCAGGGGTATAGGTTACCAAGTTCTGTCACAATACCCAGTAATGTTCCAGCTAGAGTGTGCTCTCTCAGCATCAGATCTGAAATGGTTATAAAGTTTCAATAAGGAATTTTATTTTGTTGTTGTAAGATGCTAAGATTTAGGAATATTTGTTACCACAGCGCAACCCAGTTTATGCTGATACACTGTCTCTTATGGAGACTTGAAGGAAAATAAAGGCAAACTATTATTTGACAATGACTATTATATGCCAGGCAATTTTCATATTTCAATTCAATAAGTTATCACTAGGGGAATTACTTAAGTAATATGCATAATTGAAATTGGAGTAAAGTGCACTTGGGATCCAGAATAAATATTTTCCCTTTTTCAGGTCTCTAAATTCAGCCAAAGATTAGCTCTTCTTTTCCTGAAGCAAAATGACTGTTTGCCTTATGGTTTTTCAGTTATTTCTTTTTATTCTGTGCCAAGGCTTGCTGATTTTGATTAGGGCAGTTATACTGATTTGAGTAAGGGTAAAAGGGAGAAGAGCAAAATGTACTTCCTCAGCATAGTGTGTTTATTCTTCTTAGATCTGGTGTGGAGCTGAAGTACCAAGATTTCTAGATGAACATCAAAAAATATTTACAAGGTACATAATGGAGGCAGCCATCCAGCATAAATATCAGTGAACTGTGGATAATGCTCTCAGTGGCAAGATGTGAGAAGAGGTTTTCCTGCTCACAATAATAGGAACATATTCATTAGACTCTCAATTGGAGCTCAAGCCCAAGAAGTTTCAAGTATGATTGAAGCCAGACCAAGGTTAGCAGAAAAACTTGGGTAAACTTCCAGAGAAACTTGTGTTAGTTTTGTAATAACTAAAGGACAACATTTATAGCCTTGCTCTGGGGTTACTAATTTTGTTTCAGTGGGACCAGTTCAGTAGGGTGGTCTCTCTGTCACAGAAGGAACTTTGATTACAAATGTTAGAAACCCAATCTCACTAACTTGAACTCAAAGGAGAACTTATTGTTCATTTACCATTAAAATCGTTGAGTTTTAAATGGTGGAGTTTTTCACAAAAGCCTCCAAGGGTAATGTTTCAGCAATGGCTTGATTTAGGAGTTTACAAATCATTGGAGATAGTGTCTGCTTTTTCCCCTTCTGGTCTTTTTATCTTTGTGCTGGTTTCTCCTCAAACAAGCCCTTGACAGGAGGTAGGAAAAATGGCCACTGACAACTCCAAACTTAAATCAGCCATACAATTTCAGATTCCAGAGAAGGCAAAATCCTTTTTCCAAAATAGGTAAAAATGAAGGGAGAGCCTCTAATCAAGTCATCTTGGGTCATGTGCTAATCACTGTGGCTTGAGGATGGGCCACTTTGTTGTCCAGATTGGTGTCATATGCCACACGTTTAATAATGGGAGAGGGGAGAGTCTCAGCCAAGCTGTATGGAATGGATTTTCCACATGGAGAAGGATGCTGTTACCAGAAGAGAAATATGTCACAAAGAGGAAAACAGTGGCTAGACCAGAACACTACTCATACCCCCTTTGGTTGGGCAATCTTGTGGCCAGATGGAGTTGTAGTTTGTCTTTGCTCTTGTCAGCAGAAAAGAACCCACACTCTGTAAAATAATTTAAGGAGGTTTATTCTGAGCCAAATATGTGTGACCATGGCCCAGAAAGCTACTCTTTAAGAGGCCTTGAGCAAGTGGTGGTGCTACCACGGTTGGAGTACAGTTGGGTTTTATACATTTTAGGGAGATAGGAATATCGCATGAAGTCATAAATCGATACATGGAAGGCATACATTCGTCTGGCTCCAAAAGGCAGGACATGTCAAAGCAGGGGATTGCAGGTTATAGGTGAGTTTAAAAATTCTTTGATTTGTATTAATAATCGGTTAAATATTTGATGCTTTGTCTAAAGGCTTGGAGTGTTTTAAATTAAGGAAGTCTGCTAATCATAGACAAGCCACCGGGCATATACCAAGACTCAAATGATCTGTTAAGTAATTGATGACCTGCAGGTGTGGTTTAACTTTTGTCTCACATGGCTTTAGGCTTGTTAATGATTTTGTATCTTATTACGAAGAATAACTTCAAAATGGATAGGGCATAACTAGGCATGTCTGACATCCTTTCTCATGGCTGGCAACTCAACTTTAAGGTGTTTTTCATTTAGGGTCCCCTTGGACAAGAGGGGGTCCATTCAGTTAACTGAGGGGCTTACAATTTTATTTTAGATCACACTCTGGAGTTTAAGTATTCATTAACAGCATGGGAAGTCTAGTCATGTAAGCTCGGGCATTGTCGAATATTGCCTTCTCCAATATCACAATCTATTGATAAGGCAAAGATGAGTTTATTGTTTACTTTGGTAACAGAAAACACCACTTCCAAAGCTTTGATAGTGTTTCAGGGAGGAAAATATCAGGTTAGAATTTACTGATAATTGGAAGTTAAGGTGTGTCTTTCAATACCAGCATTGCAGGGCACAGGAGTTAATTAAGGTTGGATAAGAATCATGGTGTAACAGTTTGGGATTGGTGAAAGCTGCAAAGCAAGGATTTTGAGGCAAAGGGTTCAGAAGATTCTTAGGGCATACCTATTTATACTTTCTGTTGAAGAGCGATGGATCTTTCAGGAGATTTTTGTAATGAACAATCCAGTTATTTGCTTGAGCAAGAGACTCTTATAGAAGAGTAGAGTTATGCTAATGAAGTCAATAGAATAATAGTCATATCCATGTAGACAGTAAACTCTGTGAGGAGAAGTAATTTTGTTTCTTAGTGTCCAAGCTGTGTGTGGGAACATATGTTTTTAGTTCTCAGCATCTTTTGACCTAGAAAAATTGTAATGGTATAAAAATGTTTTTAAAATTTTTTAAAATGATTAACATTCATTTAAGATGATAAAAAGGTAATTTAATTTATTTAACAGATGTTAAAATGTAAATAAGATAAGATAAAGGTAAAGGATTAAAAGAAACTTTAAAAGGTAAAATGTCTTTTTAAAACTTAAGGAAATAAATATGTTTTCTATCATTCTTCACCCAGCTATTTTAAACAAAGGTTATTATAATATTCAGGATGGTATTAAAATTTATATACACTTTACTATTGAGAAGAAATGTTTTGAACTCATTTTGATTTTCCTCCTAGTTTTGAGGCAGCCTCTCTTCTGACTGCTCTTATCTTTCTGGAGCAGCTTCTATCCTGGAGCTCTATTCCTTGGCAATATTGAGAAAAACCCTTTATTGTTTCTGTTTTTTTCCTTGCAATCCTCTGTTCTTTGCGTTGAAGGTTTGATCCTATCTTTTCTCTTTCCTATTATTTCCTTTTGCTACAGCCAGTAGCATATGATACATCTTGATTTAGGTAACCTGAATTATTTTAAAGTGTCCAAAAGCTTAGGATCACAACTATTTCGATACTGCTTATGAATTTCTTTATAGATATGCTATATTTTGAAACTCTGAGAACAAAATTCAGTTGATGAGTAAATGTCAAATGCTCTATAAATGTAAATTGCAGCGTAGATTTTCAGACAGTCTGGAAGTGTAACTACTGTGTAAAATACAGAGACTTACAGTGTAAATGGAGGTAACTTTGTTGGAGATAAAGTGCCTCTAACAACGTTTTGACTGGCTTTTCTGTTACATGAGCCACCTATTGTCCTCATTGTCATCCGTGTGTGTGTGTGTGTGTGTATTTTTTTCTTTTTTTATTTCTCTGTCTGCCATGCCTTTCCCAGGCTCCCTGTCCTACTTAGACACTGACCTGTTAGCATCTCCATATGGCAGCCGGTCAAAACACACAAGGGATGGGCTACTTCTTTCCACTGGGCAGTTGTTTCTGACATGGAATTTCAGTTGTAACAGAAGTACTAAAATTTAATGAGCCACCCAGGAAGGTTCTGGTTCTTTCCTGTGTTTGAAAAAGTGCTGCCATCCTCCCTCCCAGAGGGTACGCTACATTCGGAAAGCAGTGCTTTTCTCTTCACACTGAAGTAAACCACATGACAACTTTTGACCCATAAGAGGAAAAACTCCTTATCTATAGTGTATAAGCATCTTATGCTAGAAGTCACAGAGGAAAACTTGAGCAGTTTGGACTCCTCAAGTGTCATTTAGAATGGACTTATTGCACTTATTGCTCAGATCGAGCTTCCCCTTCTCTGGATAAAATGTATGAGCACTCACAGAAGTCCCCCAATCACCCCCCCGCACACGCATAATCACTTACACACACATACACACAGAGGTAGGGTAGGGAGAAAGAGAGAGGAAAGGAAAACCCACCAACTCATGCATGAAAGTGCTTTCATCAGACAAAATAGTGACAAATTCAGATCTGTAAGGAAAGTGCTTATCAAAGCAAAATTGCAAAATCAAGCAAAAAGGAAGACTTTAAGGATATCGCAGTAGAAGAAGAGTCCCAGTGCATGAGCTCAACTCTACTGAAACAAAATGCTGGAGAGCTTTTAAGAGCTGGGGTCATGGTGGGGAATCATAGTCCATCCTTATTTGCTGATTGGTCTTACCCATAAAAAAAGTTAACTTTCTATCTTCAAGGCAGGTGATAGTTTTGCCACTTAGAGCAAGACCCCCACCCTCTCCCAGAGACTGGGAGATAGGAGTCCTATTTTCCTTGATGATTGATTACTTTTCTAAGTGATGGTCCCCAGGTTTTTGAGAAAGGCATTTCCAGGGTTGTAAAAACTGGCAAGAGACTGGGCATACACTTCAAAGGAGCAGAGAAAGAATTTACAATTACAATTACAAAGTCTCTAATGTAAATGCTCTAAGGGAAGGGAGATCAGGATCCCAGAGACAGGAACATGCCTGTCTAAAGTTTTGTCAAGCTGAGGAAAACGTTAAGGCCATCTTGGTCACATGTCATGGAGGTCAGTTCCTATATTCACCTGGAAGTTTCTTTGCAAAAAATGATATCTCCCTGGGCATCATTCTGGATGTGATATGGCACAAGTCACGTATATGAAATAGGCCAATGTCTATGGAGATTGAGCTGGAACTACTGGGACTGCTATTGCCACTAACTTTTTCCCCATTTAGCCATTCATTCTCTTGGGTTAACCTTTTTTTTTTTGTGGGTACTATTATTTCTCTTAATTTAAAGAGGAGGAAACTGAGGCACAGAAAAGATTCAATAATTTGCTCTGTGTCACATAGATACTAAATAATGATGCTTGGGTTCAAACCCAGGCAGGCTAACTCCATAATTTGTCCCCTAAACCATTAGACCAGCGGTTGGCAACCTGTTTTGTAAATATTTTGGGCATTGTGAGCCATGAAATCTTTGTTGTGTGAAAGCAGCCAGAGACAATACATTATACAGATGGGTGTGTCCCAATAAAATTTTATTTACAAGACTATTTGTGGGGAGGGTGCTGCTTCTGACCCATGGGCTGTAACTTGCAACTAGACTTACTGCCTTGTCAGGGCATTGGGTTAACCTTTTATCTTGGGGTTCTCTTCTTATAAACAAACATATTTGGATATGTATATACATTTTTATATTTACTTGAGTATATATCTATATTTATTTGAATATATATTTAAACATATTTAAATAAACATATAAACATCCTCATTATCTGCAGGGGGCTTGGTTCCAGGACCCCCTGTATGTGCCAAAATCCATGGATGCTCAAGTTCCTTATATAAAATGGTGTAGTATTTGCATATAACCTGTGAACATCCTCCTGTTTATTTAAATCATCTCTAGATTACTTGTAATACATAATATAATGTAAATGCTATGTAAATAGTTGTTATGTTAAGAAAAATGTCAGCATAGAAGCAAACATGTTTTTAAAATATATTTGATCTGCATTTGGTTGAATCCACAGATGCAGAACCCACAGATATGGAAGGCTGACTATATAGTAATATAAATTTTTATGTATTTATTGAAACATAAATTTGAATATATATGTTTAAAGCAAAATGACCTTCAAGACTTTAGCACGTAGAGCATAAAGAAGATTAAAATAGCACAGGAAAAAGGGGAAAAAATTTTTGTTATATTTTTACTATAATCATTCAGTCTTAACCCTCTGCTGTTACTTACTTATCACAACAACCTTGTGAAATATGATGGTCCTCATTTAAAATTTAAGTGAACCCAGAAACTTAATGTCACTTAACAAGGTCGTACTGCTAGTGAGGGGTAGAGCTGGGATTGTAACACAAGACTGTAATGGATTCCTTCATTTGTGATATGTGATCACTGACAGCTTTGAGGCACCACCACCTTTACACTTTTCCTTTCTGCTTCACATCTGAACAAGCCCATAGAAAAGGGGAAGTAGATCCTACAAATCCCCACAAGGAGGAACCTTACCCTGGTCCTACCCCTAACCTCAATAAAGACCAAATGTACTTGCCTCTTCCTTCACTCAAACTGCTTGGGTGCCTGCCCTGCTCTACTAAAAATGAAATCCCATTAGGTGATTAACTAACCTTTTTATACACTCTTGGTGATGTATGTTGCTATCAGTCTTGATATTCATATCACTTTTGGATATGAGATTGATCCTTCCCTCTGCAGGCAGGACAACTCCAAAGCAAAGGCTATGCAAAATGAAAAGGGGAGACAGGCCCTCTACAAACACATATCACCACTGCATACTTCAGTGGCCAAAGTTCTTCATGTGCCTTTAGCCACATGACCCCTCCGCAAGCCATAAACAATTCTCAGGTAGAAAAAATACCAAAAAAAAAGCTCATTTGAAAGAGAAGCAATTTAAACACAATTTGCAATGATTGTATATTTGAATTTTGGTTCATTTTCCTTTCCATATGCTTTTGGTTCTAACAATTATAAATTGTAGCCACGTGGATAGTGAGAACCAAAGTAAACTTTATTACAATAAAGGACTATGGTTTAAGGCTTGGTTCTCCCTCCTTTGTTCTGTTATGAATATAATGAATTTTTTTACAAACAGAGGGCCTATTGCTGAGCTAGAAGACAAATGCTATGTTGCAATAGTAAAGGCAGAACATCTTATGCATCTTCTAAAAGATTTAGTCAAAGAATTGTCCCTGTGGGTAGTGAACATCTGTTTTATCTAGCTTCCCCTTCCAATTCTCTGATAACAGAACTGATTTTTCTCTGAGGAAGCTATTCCATATGTTTCAACAGAGCTAAGTCCTTTAAATTCATAACATTTGTCCTCGACACAGATGTGGTCACGAAGCCCAGGCTTGGGCTATGAAAGTACTTTATCCTCTTGAACCTAATAGTAGGTTTAGAAATGGGCACAAGGCTCAATTTAGGCCAACCAGACTCTTCTCTGGGAATCTTCTGCCAGAACCTTTAAAATAATGGTGTCTTTCACTGGGATTGCTAGGCAGGTAGGGTTTGTACCTAAAGTGCTGTCACAGGTGGTAGTTTTCACTCTCTGAGGGCAGATTCATTTGAGAGACAGAAAACGACACCAGGCTCTAAAATATAATTCCTAAAACCAGTTGTCTTTGGAAATTTCAGTTATATAAGCCAAAGAACTCTCCCTTTCTGCCTAAGCTAGTTTGAATTGAATTGAGTTTCTATTGCTAGTGATCAAAAGTCAAAGTATATATGTGCTATTATAGCTTGTCGTGAAGGAAGTACTATGTAAAGTGACTGCATAATTTATCATCCAAATCAGCAAATTTTTGCAAGTGAAAATGGACACTACTCATACTTACGTAGGGCCTAACTAGGACATGTGGTAACCTCAGTAATTGGGGCTGTACCATATTATATTGCATATTTTCTAACCTTGTAATAGCTTCTTCTATGCCCATAGGTGTTTTAACATATACTTTGTGTGTAAGAAAATAGCTTTTAAAAATAACTGCCACTGAAGATTGTGTCCAGGCTTTAGCCCTCTACCTGTGCCTGTCTGTCTGTCTGTCTATCTGTCTATCATCCATCTCCTTTAAATGACTTATAAGTTGGGGGAGAGACTAGTTTACAGATGAATTTCCTGGAATAATAAACAAAGATCATCTATCAAGGTAGGAGTCCCAGCGTGGAGAAGAGACAGGTAAGCAGCCCTATGTGGCATGACCGTAGTGGCATGTACTCTGCTTTGGCCTAACCAATAATACTTCCTTGTTTCTTTCTCTTTAAAGAACCCTCTTTGCTCTTTGTATAAAAGTGTGCTTAGCCACATGGGATTAAATATAGTTCTAAGGCAATTTTAATAATGTAATTACCCTTTGTTAATGAATGATCTTTGGAAGGTTTTTTGTCCGTGTATGGCCAATGGGATGTAAAGAGAAGTTTATTGGTGATTCCTAGCAAAGTTTCTCTTTACTGAGAGAGACACAAGAAGATAGCAAAAGATGTTTTGCTTTGCATTCCTTTCCCACCCATATTTCTGTTTTGGGTACTATTCATTAAACTTAATGACTGAAACTGTGGCAGTGATTTTGTGTCCACGAGACAGTAAGTCTGGGAGTTGGAATCAGCATACTGAGGATGGTGGTGTGGAAACATGTAAAGTTTTGGGGGTTCCTTAATGGCATTGCTAAGTTGTAAAACCATTCCTAAGATTCCTGTTTCCAGGCTTCTTGTTAAATAACCAATTTATGTTTTATTGGTCAAGCCATTGTCAGGGAGATATTCTGTTACTTTCACCTGAAAGTATCCTAATTAATACAGGAGGTACAGATTGGACATCAGGCTATCAGTGTCCCATGTCATGGTCATACAGTATGGATCAGCAAATTCTACAGACAATTTTCACCTGAAGTCCCATGGCAACACAAATGCTGCCCCTATATTTTTCAAGAAAGCTAGAACTGTCTAGATAAGACTCCTATTGCCCACATAATAACATCTATCTCTCTCTCCCCTTCCCTCTCCCCCACCTCCTCTTCATCTTCCCTCTTTCTTCTCCCTTTCCCCTTCTTCCCTCTCCTGTCTCCCCCTTTTCATTCTGCTAGGGCAAATCATTTCTCAAGTGTAGGTATGAGAAAAAGTCAATAAACATTTATGAGAAAGCCACAAATATCTACTTGGATACACTTTTTTGTTTTGACATCCGGTCTCTGCACTGACTTTATAATCATTTCCTGACTAAAGGTAAGAGTAACGATGACTACTATTGCAAAGAAACTAATTAATAAATTGACTGTTCTGAAAATCTTTATAAACCCTAAACCCTAACTTAGGGCCATTCCCTCTCTTAGTGCTTGGCAAATAGCAATATTACCTCAGTGTATTGAACTTTCCACATGCTACTGCCTCCAAACTTCCATTTCCAGGTATCACTTTGAGACCACTGGATGATGATGGAATGAGCATTGGTATAGCCATTAGGAGGCCTGGGCTTTAGTCACAGCTTTACTACCAGCAACACCTGGCACTCAAGGCAGTTTGTGGAAGCCCTTAGGAGATTTCAGTTTTGTAGTCTATTAAGTGAGGAATTCAGATGGGAAAATTTAGATTTCTAAAATTTTATATTCAGAATTCAAAGAGATGGCATCTGAGGAAAATAGGCTGCATAGCACAGTACCATTGTCAGAGGTGGCATGGAAAGTTGTGTTGAGAAGTGTATGGACTAAATAATGGCCCCCGGAGATATCCAGGACCTAATTTCTGGAACCTGTGAATGCTATCTTATATAGCAAAGGGTCTTTGTGTATGTGATTAAGTTACAAATCTTCAGATGGAGAGATTGTCCTGAATTAGTTGGGGGCGCACTAAATGTGATCACAAGGATCCTTATAAGAGAGAGGCAGATTTGGTTACAGAAGAGAAGGATATGTGATCACACTGCTGGTTTTGAAGATGAAAGAGGGACCATGAGCCAAGGTATGCAAGAAATGTACCTCTAGAAGCTGAAAAAGGCAAAAAATGGATTTTCTTCTGAAGGCTGGGAGCACAGCCCTGCCAACACCTTGATTTTCCATATCTGTCCAGAACTGTTAGAGTTTTTTTTATACTGTTTTAAGCCACTAAGTTTGTGATAATTTGTCACAGTAGCATAGGTAAATAATCCAATAAGAATGGTGAAGTCTTGACCTTAGCAGAGATGTGGCCTAGGATATATTTGAGATTTCCCATTCTTAATGGAAATGAGTGGTGGTAATTCCTTTACTGTTTATCTGCAGTTTCTAGCTTCAAAGACAATAAATCTAAATATGTAGAAATAGCTTTGTAATATTTTCTGATTTTATCTCAATATTACACTCTTATGTGGAGCTTTTGATATGTGCCTATAAGTTGCTCTTCAGTTCTGAACAAGCTTTCCTTCTAAGTTATAGTTGTAGACAACAGCAGGCTTGGTGTTCCTAGATGTATGAATCACTTTTAACATTTATCTCACTTAGATGGTGTTTTTTACAGTGGCTTCTAACCTATGGCATCTATTGAAACAAGGAGTTCTTAAAAGCACACGCCTGGATTTCAACTCTATGTAACCAATCAGAATTTCCTTAACATATTTATTTTTAAATTCTTCTACAGAGATTATAAAATACACAAAAACTTGGAAAAAATTAACTCACTGAGTCACCGCCATTGACTGATATTCTTTGAAATACTCAAAATATTTCCTCTTGTGTAACAAACACATTTGACACACTTGCAGCTCTCCCTCATGATGTCCATGTTCCTGTGATCTTAAATATATGTGAAATCACACCAAAAAGGCTCACAAATGTTTCTTAAAAGTGTATTAAATAATGCTAAATATGATATTTATTTTTAAAATGCTTTCTATTTTAGGAAATTACTAGTCTGCTGTAGGCTAGATAGCATCTCATTAAATTTGACATAATCTGTTGCTGACTGTAGAGACAGAAAATACTGCTGTTCTTTCCCAATTTACAGAAATACTAAATTAAACCATATGAAATTACTGTTCTCATAGGACAAAAATGTTTGAATGCTGGCAGTTTCATATGGTTTAACCTACTAAATGAATTCATTAATAAAGAAACTCAAATCAAAGAAACTAAACTGTGCCAATAATTTAAAAAATGAAATATAATAAATAGGTAAATAGAAGTGTTAGGTATAAGTAGTTAGGATCTTGGGCTCTTTTTGGGACTCTGTTCTGTAAGATAACAGAGTAATAATTCTGTTAATACTTTTGTACTTACCATCCAGTTTAAGAAATGGAACTTTACCATTAACTTTATACCACCAATGAGTCCCTAAATTTGTGTTTATAATTTTTTGGCTTTTATTATAATTTATCATATGCAGATCTTTAAATGAACAGAAAATATTTAGCCTTTATCCACTGAGTAGAAAAGTCAGCCCTGTCAACTGTCAATAATCAAGTGTTCATTCATGCTGTAGGGAGGTTGGGGAGGAGTTAGTCTTGACCATTGACTAATGGTGCACCATTGGTCAGTTTGCCTTTCCCTATTCCAATATGACAGTTTTAGTTATGATAGCTTTGGAATTTTTATATGAGTTCTTGGTATTTTAATATTTTTTGTTTTGTCTCCTCTGCATTTCTCTGGTAGAATGTCTCAATTTTATCTTCCATTTTACTGAATCTATTTTCTAAAGGTCAGTTCTGCTTTATTTAGCCTCCAGCTCATACTTTAATTTAGCTATTGAAATTTTTGTTGTTTTGCATTTTTTTTTAAATCTGACCTTGTCACCTTGCCCCATAATTTCTTTGTAAAAAGAAAAGGCTTCCATGACATAGGAACAAAAATACCTACTGAGAAAAATAAAGGAAGAATGGGTTTAATAGGAAGAAAAGAAAAACATCATTCCTTCCAAATAAATATTCTATTTGGGATGTCCTGCCAAGTATCTAGTAATAGATGATCTGGTTCCACTAATAAATTCTCAATAAGGTGTCTTTTGGGTGATTTGGCAATGAAGGTGTGAAACAAACCATTTATTAGGCTTAAAACAACACCATTTATTAAGCTTATATTCCGCTGGTCAGAAATGGATCTGGGCTCACTAGGGCAGTCTTCTTTCTTGCTTGGCTGAGACCATTCATGAGATTGCTGTCAGGGGTAGGTGAGCTAGGGCTGGCTGGTCTAGGACAGCCTTACCCCAGACAGCTCATTTCTGCTCCACATGGTCTCTCATTACCCTTGGGCTAGCTTGGGCTTGTTCACATGGCGGGTAAAAGCAGAAATGTGCCAAGACTCTTGAAGTTTAGGCTTGGAACTGGCCCAACATGACTTCCACTGCATTTCATGGATCAAAGCAAGTCAAATGGCCAGCCTAGATTCAAGGGCAGGGGAAAGAGACTCCATTTCTTCAAAGTCATATTGCAAAGGACGTAGATACAGAAAGGAGTCAAGGATTGTGGTCATTTCTTATATTCTGTCATGGGCAACATTCTGTTTCTCAAGTATTGATGTACCTTTTGAACAAGTACCATTTTGTTTATTTTTCTATGTTTATTTTGAAGCTAGGGAAGGTCTAGGCAGAACTATTGGGCATGCAAAAGGATGTTTAAATTGCCCTTCTTTCTGCCCACAGTCTAACTTCTCAATACCCTAACTGCTCAACAACCTAACTGGACCGAAACTTCTTCACAATATTCTTTCTTTGAGAAGACTGGAATTCTTGTGTTGTAATTTTTTCCCTAAGTTTACCACTAATATTTTGCTAAGAAGTTGAGAAAGCCTGCATCAGGTGTTACTAGCCATTTTAAACTGGAAGCCTAAGCTTGATATTAACATTGCTATTTCTTATTCCAGGTCAGAAGGTTATAAATAATATTCACTTGCTTTCAAAATAACTATCATAACACCATGTTTTGACTACTCTTTACTGGAACTTAATTTTTTAACAGGTTACCTTGCATGCCAAAGAAGAATTTCTTGAGTTCAATTTCATACAAGATAATTCATCTTTGTCCCATGCTCCTTACTACCTGCACTGAGACCTGCTATTGTTTCTGAGCTGGCACTGTTTGAATTGCTTCTTGTTTACCCTTCTGAACCTACATCAATCAGGCTGTCAATATAGACATCCACATTTACATAACTAATGGCAATCCTGCTTGGTGTCATTTCAGTTGGTGTTAGGACTAGAGATCTCATTTACACACTGGTGACCTTCCAGATTCCACTTCTGTTAATTTTATATGTAGGTCCTTCAAGTTCAAACTGCAAGCTTACTGAGAGTTTAGAGAAATGCTCTGAAGACCCTTGTCCATTCTAGTTTCTGCTATCTGGTATTTTTGGCTTTATTCATTACCTCAGCTATTCATTTACTATCTTATTGATTTAACAATTTTTTTCTCTGATATTTTAGCATCCTTGTGGCCTCACTTTTTTTTTTTTTACCACGAAAGCTAAGAAAGCCCAAGTTGTATGTAGCAGACTACTCTGCTGTTTTTTCCAAGCTAGTGCTTGTGCCCACACTGTGCCACCAAACTGTTTGTTCTGATGGAATTTATTAATCATTCAAGGTAAAATTTCATTCTTTTTAGTGGAATAAATCAATTTTACTTTTTAAAAAGTTAATTAAATTAACTGGTATTTGACTGGATTGATTGAACTTTCTATTTTCGGTTTCCCATTTTATCAATAATAATCAGAAAAGCCCAGGTTGCAAATGTTATGAGGAACCAGTTGTGTTTCCTTTACCATTTAGAAGTTCATTGCTTTTTCTAATTAGCATTTCTAGGTACGAACTAAATTAAAAATCCTAAGCCCCCCTGCTGACTGAACAGACCTCCTCCTGGCTAAGGGGACCCCAGAAAAACCTTAAAACAGAGTTGCTGGCCATGAAGGAAAGAGAAGTTGGACCCCCTTCCTTATATCCCTCCCTTTGGAGTTTAGATACAACCATTGACTAGCATTAATGTTAAAACAGAGGTCATTAGACTGACAGACTCTTTGTGATAATAAAATATTAAATTATTAACAGGACCTAAGGCCGTGTGGGGCAAATGTTAAATCACCTGCAGGCCATCAATTTCCTTAACAGATCATTTGAGTTATATTTTATATCTTATGTCTGATAAATATATTTCCTTATTTTAAAACTTTCCAACCCTATAGACAAAACTTTATTTCTTTAACGAATTATAAAGCAAACAATCTTTAAACCCACCTAACTACCTATAACCTGTAAACCATTCTCACTTTGAGATATCTCACCTTTTGGGGTCAAGCCAATACACCTTCCATGTATTGATTTTTGATTTTACCTGCAATTCCTATCTCTGTAAACTGTACAAAACCAAATTGTAACCTCAGGACCACTTGCTCAAGACTTCCTGGGCGTGGCTCCCTAGCCATGCTCACATAATATTCAGCTCAGAATAAACCTCTTTAAATTATTTTACAGAGTTTGGGTTTTTTTTTTTTTTCCTATTTACATAGGAGAGGGAAAACAATTTTCCCTTTGCCATTCTTCCTTCTTTGTTGGAATGCCTTGTAGCAAAAGTCAGATTAACAAGAGAAAAACAGAAGTTATTAAGATGTATACCTCATGTATATACGGGAGATATTCAGGGAAAAATGAGTAAATCTCTCAGAGGTGGCTTAGAATTCAGGCTTTAAATATCATTTTCAGCTAAAGACAAAAGAGAAAGGATGTGGGAGAGGTCAGTTATGGGAAGCTGATCAGGAAAAGTACAATAAACTAGAGTAAGACTTGTTATGCAGACTTAAATCTTTGCCTTCTGCATTGATAAGAATTTCTTATGATTTCGTCATCCTTCTCTTCCTGGTAGAGAGGAAGACACCCTTACAAATGAGGATTTCCTTTATTGATGCAAATTTTCTTTAAAAAAGAGTAACTTCTACTCTGTTTTCAGAACTTCTCCTGCTTCTGCTATTTCTCAAAATAATTCTTAAGCCAAAGAGGCATATCTTGGGGTGGTATATTTTGGTTTCCTATACATTCTTACATCCCCTGAAATGTGCTTGTCATTTGAATCCTTGGTGTTGAACAAGGACTCCAGAGTCTGGCTCCTGTTTCTGTCATTTATTACGTTTTTCATCTGTAAACCAGTAAGTAATATCCACTTAGAGCCACAGGGATGTAATCTTACTGAAAGCTCAGTACTTGTCCCTTGCCAAATCAATGGGAACAAAGAACGAGGATGAGTGGGTTTGAGGACAAAGGAGAGAAAAGTTTATTAATTTGCGGGCATATGAGGAAGGTGGCAGACTAGCAATTTAAAGACCACCATCTTTCTTTAAGCAGAAAAACAGGACTTTTTAAAAGGGGGCTTTGGCTGCTGGGCCTGTGTCCATATGGCCAGTGTCACATGTTGTGGCTTCAGGCTGTTGTTGCTTATCTATAATCAATGGTTTTGATCTTGGATTATCTTGACCTTATCTCTGGTAACAACAATCTTGTGACCCTTTTCTGGACAGTTCTGCTGAGCCATCTCCTATAGTTTAAGATAATAGAAAACAAACAGCAAAGAACATTTTTCTGCCTCTTTGATCACTGGCCTCTGGAAGGAATGTGAGTTTTAATTCCCAAAAAAGGAAGGGTTTTAAAGAGATAACTCCTGAAACATTTCATTGCCCTTTTCCAGACCTTTACCTCTGTTACAGTAACATGTAAAATACTGAGAACCATGGCTGGTAGAGAGGAAGCACTTAGTAAATGCTAGCTGGCATTTCTATTTCACTCGGTGTATGGGGTGAAATATATTGAAACTCAGAAAAGATGCCCATTTTGATCCCACTGAAGACTCTCTCTCTGGGATTCTTCTGTACCACTTTGCCCTGTATAGCTTTGATCCAGGCTGCTGAATCTATTTTTTTGGCCCACTTTGGGTTTTGCTGTGAGTGGCAGAAACACTGCAGAAACTCCTGCTATTTGGAAAATGTGAACAGCAGAGTTTGTAGCAAGGGCAAGGAAAGGTAAAAGTGACTTCCAATCTGGTAGATGTACCAGGCTCAGGGTTTCTCTATGGGGACTACCTGATGCAGACTTTCCAACTTAGACATCAGAGAAAAGAGTATATTTCCACTCTGACTAATAAAACTGACGATAAACTCAAGATCACTCAGAGAAGGCTGCTGCCAGCATTTATAAATTCAAGAAAAACATGATTTGTTGGGGCAAGTTACCAGGAAAAAGAAAAAAAGGAATAGAAAGAAGATAACATCTTCTTTTTAGATGAAATTATTTTAGCTTCAATTTGCTGATAAACACATTATTAGGAGGAGCATGGGATGGTGGAAATAGCACAAAATCAAACATTTATAGAAAAATAGAACATGCAACTAGGCACTGGGTACACTTGAACAAGTTACTTCCCTTCTTTGAGACCTAGACTTAGCGTCTACTTTGTTTTTTTTTTTTACAGACAAGTTTTTGCTCTGTTGCCCAGACTGGAGTGCAGCATCATAATCATAGCTCACTGCAGCCTTGCACACTTGGCCTCAAGTGATCCTCCTGCCTTAGCCTCCCAGGTAGCTAGGACTGTAGGCACATGTACAACCACTGCCTGGCTAATTATTTTTAATTTTTAATTTTTTTTTAAGTGATGAGGGGTTGGGAGGTAGGGAGTGGGAAAGGGGTTGTCTTGCTAGGTTTCCCTGGTTGGGCTCAGAACTCCTGGTCTCAAGCAATCCTCCTGCCTCAGCCTCCTGAGTAGCTGGGACTATAGGTATAAGCTACCATGCCTAGCAAGACTTAATTTCTATATCTGTAAAATTAGGGTACTGAGTTATAATCTCTAAGTTGCCTAACTGCTCTGACCTTCCACAATTTTATTCTGAAGCACAGGAATGTTTTACCACAGGAGGTATCTCCGGAAAGGCTATAGAAAAATTGTGGAACCCATTGAGCACCACTGTTGGCAGAAATTGTGATGATTATGATTTAGCATGCTTCCCAGAGCTACAGAAAAAGAAGTTGAGCCAAATTCCTGGGGCATCTGAACCACTGCCTGGCAGTAATTTAGGCCTTCTTCCAGAACTGCTAAGTGGTGCCTTTGTGACCTGACTGTGTTAATCATGAGTTGGGCACTTTGGGAGGTATATTAGCTCCTTCATACCTTTGGACTGAGACCAAGTTTGCTTTGTGGGAAAAAGTGGACATGGGAAAGAAATTGTTTCCCATATACTTGTTTCTTCATAACAAGTATATGAATCATTATGTGCCACACAAGTGTGGTAGATATCCAAATCAGATTATGTCCCTGAAACATAAACATACATACATGGGAAGAGTGATTTAAGTACATAATTAGACAGTGTGGTGGATATTAGACCAGCTCCATGTCAGCATGTAAAGGAATTAGATAGTAAGTCCTACTCTGTGGGGTATAAACCAAAATAACTTGACATTTATCCTGTGCTTGTCCTCTAAAAATAATTTTTTTATTAGCATGAGTGTGACTTAGAATTTCTATTCAGATCCAAGAATATGAATAGTTCTTTCTTACTAGGAGAGAGAGCTTCTGATAGTGCTTATAATAACTTAAAAAACATAGGGCGGCCACTTAAATGCCACAGGGAAAATATGATTATTTCAGACAGGGAGCTTATGCTGGAAATACGCAGAGGGAAATTGCCTTCACACAAGTTGCTATATGGCTACCATCCTCCCGACATACACACACAGACAAACACAAGCTCAAACACATGTAAACATTACATACACTTGTACTCACATGGGCACATATGTTCACATATATACTTGCCTTATTCAACATAGTGTAGCAGCTAAAGCTTAGGCTTTGGAGATAAAGTTAAGTTGTGAGGTTTGGGACCTTGATTTAGTTAAATAATCTCTTGGTAAATCTGGGATATTAACAGTATTACCTTATATTTATTTATTTGTGTGTTTTTAGAGACAGGGTCTCACTCTGTCACCCAGGCTGGAATGCAGTGGCACAATCCTAGCCCACTGCAACCTCCAACTCCTGGGCTTAAGAGATCTTCCTGCCTCAGTCTCCAGAGTAGCTGGGACTACAGGCGGGTGCCACAATACCCAGCTAATTTCTATTTACATTAAAGAGTTGCTGGGGTGCTATCTAAGATAACACATTGTATTAGTCAGGGTTCTCTAGAGAGAGAACCAATGGGGGGGTGGTGTGTGTGTGTGTGTGTGTGTGTGTGTGTGTGTGTGTGTGTGTGTGTTTAGAGACAGGGTTTTGTTCTGTTGCCCAGCCTGGAGTGCATCGGCATGATCATAGCTCACTGCAGCCTTGCACACCTGGCCTCAAGTGATCCTTGAGGATATATATACATACAGAGAGAGAGAGAAACAGAGAGAGACAGAGAGAGACAGAGACAGATAAAAAGAGAGAGACCTTAAGGAATTGACTCACCGGGTCATGGAGGTTTGGTAAATCCAAAATCTGCAGGGTAGGCCAGCAGGCTGGAGTCCCAGGGAAGAGTTGCAGTTTGAGTCCAAAGGCAGTTTCCTGGCAGAATTCCTCCTTGCTCAGGGGAGATGTGTTCGTATTCTCTTAAGGCCTTCAACTAATTGGATAAGGCCCACCCACATTATGTAGTATGTATGCTTTACTCAAAGTATGCTCATCTAAATGTTAATCTCATCTAAAAATACCTTCATGAAAACATCTAGAATAGTGTTTGACAAAATATCTGGATAATGTGGCTCAGCCAAGTTGATACATAAAATTAACAATCACATATGTGTAAAAAACTACTTAACAGTGTGTTTGACTCATAATTAGTACTCATAAAGCACTAGCCATTATTATTTTAGGTATAGTAGTCCATGCTTATCCTCAGGGGTTAATTTTAAGACCCTCAGTGGATTTCTAAAACTGTACTGAAACCAATTGCCATAAATTGGAACACATTTAATGTATTCCACCCACAAATCTAATGCCTTTTCTATCTTAACTGAGCACTTATCACACGCTGTGGTCATAACTTTTGTAGTTTGAAGCACTATAGCAAAACCAGTATGAATTTCTTTTTCCTTCTTCACAATTTCACAGATACAGAAGATTGGTTCTTACCATAGATCTTACCAACCTCAGCATAGGAATTATTTTTTTCTTAAGTCAAGAACTTTCACATTTTTACTTAAAGGAAACACTTAATAGCTTTTCTTTGACACACCAGAATTGCCAGAATCACTGTTCTTGTGCTTTGGAACCACTGTGAAGTAAATAAGGGTGACTTGAACACAAACACAGTGATACCCCAATGGTCCACCTGATAACTGAGACAGCTACAGAGTGACTAATGGGTAGGGAGCATAGACAGCCGGATCTGCTGGACAAGGAGTGATTCACATTCCAGGGTGATGAAGCAGGGCAGCCTGAGATTTCATCACACTGTTCAGAACAGCACACAATTTAAAACTTATGAATTGTTTATTTCTGGAATTTTCCATTTAATATTTTTGTGATTGATCATGAGTAACTGAAACCTTGGAAAGCCAATAAGGGGGCACTACTGTAGTCACAAAAGAGCTTCATTTGACAGCAGTGTTGTCTCAGACTCTCTATATAGTTACAGTCCCCAATCCCCCGGGCCACAGATTATTATCCATCTGTGGCCTGTTAGGAACTGGCCACACAGCAGGAGGTTCATCTGTATTTATAGCTGCTCCCCATCGCTTGCATCACCACATAAGCTCCACCTCCTGTCAGATCAGCAGCGGCATCAGATTCTCATAGAAGCACGAACCCGATTGTAAACTGTGCAGATGAGGGATCTAGGTTGCATGCTCCTTATGAGAATCTAACGCCTGATGATCTGAGGGGGAGCTGAGGAAGTGATGCTAACACTGGGGAGCAACTGCAAATACAAATTATCATTAGCAGAGAGGTTTGACTGTACAATAAATGTAATGTGCTTGAATCATCCTGAAACCGTACTCCCTCTACTCCCTGTCTGTGGAAAAATTGTCTTCTGTGAAGCTGGACCCTGGGGCCAAAAAATTTGGGAATAACTGCTGTACAGGACTAGCAGAAGAATCAGAACCAAAAGATATAACTTAAATTGGAATTGTTAAGCTCCTTGAGATCATAGATTAGAAATAATTTAAACTTGTATATGATGATCTTGCAGAGTTGTAGTAGGCTGACCTGGGTAAATTGGAGTTTGGAGTTACTTTCCTGCCTTTATGCTACTAACTACTTTAAATGGTTTAGATGTAATTTGATGTTAGTTCTTTCACTTGCTGCATCTCTCATAGTCTTGGAGTTAGTTCTCCAAATAGGCTAAAAGGCTGGTTTTCTTTAAAAATATGATTATACTCATTCTAAAATATCAAAACTAAGATAATTGGGCAAAATGATGATTAAGTCTTAACACTCTTGGAAATTACCTTGACGATATATGGATAACCATTATATCTCTTTATTTCTCACTTAAGTTGAATCAGATCAACAAACGAGCATTGAAAATTATTGATCTGGTAATTTTTGGATTTTTTTTTAGCAATATTCACTAACCTGTCCAACTCAGTAAATGACTTGAGCAGGCATCTATTTCTAAGGCAGTTGCTGAAAATGAAAAGTTAATGATTGAAAGACTTAATCCTGAGCTCTTTTCATCATTATGTAAGACTCCCCTGTATTACTAGCTACTTGGTAAAACAATGATGAAAGTGATTTTTTAAAAAATATATCAACTCCTGCCTCAAATCATTCCAAAGCCTTCTCATCAGTGTCTATACAGCTATATTAGCAAATGAAGTTCAACAATTTTACTTTTAGCATGGCAAAATCTAAATTACTTTATTTAAAAGAAATCTATCAGAATGCCTTTGTATTAATAAAGTCTTTGCTTATATGTAGACTTGATGTGAAAGGAAAAGAAATGTTGCTGAATAGTATATCATCTGAGGTTAACGGTTTACTTGTGTGGATAATGGTTTTCAGTAAGAGTCAGCAATTCCAAGCTTATGTTTAATCCTTGAATGGAATGAAAAGAAAAATTAGG
Source organism: Lepilemur ruficaudatus (assembly GCA_963574885.1). NCBI lineage: Eukaryota > Metazoa > Chordata > Mammalia > Primates > Lepilemuridae > Lepilemur > Lepilemur ruficaudatus. The sequence goes on along the minus strand of CAUYRT010026365.1, from coordinate 164,020 downwards.
GCTTGGGTAATGGCCACAGCAAATGACAGAGTAATCACAAAATAATTCATTTTACATTCAAGACAAATTCTTAATTGTAGCACTCTTAAATCTTTTAGAAATATGTGCAGTATGAGTGGGTGATCTGGTGAGGCTTGATGGAAGTTTGTACTCAAGGGAGAGCTAGCCCAGAGAACTATTGATGCCGACGGTCCCATGAGCTGTAGCAATGGGGAAAGCAGTGTTATGGAGGGCTGCAGAAATAGAGTGATCTAGAGGATAAGTGTAGCTTCATGCCGGAAGAAGAGATTTGTAGCGACCAACTCAAAGAAGCATTATCCAGGTGGGGAGCTTCAGGGCCAAGTAACAGAAAATAATTTCCAGGAAAGGTAATATTGTGAGAAATAATGGTCAGGGTGGCTAGATGGGCTTTGCATAGAATGATTTGAAAGGAATTTAAGAGTCCTAGAGCTCAAATGTTTTGGGTGCCAGTGTGTTTGTTTTTGGTTGCAAGTGTTTTGGATGGGTTGCAGGGGTTAAATGTGTAATGTCAGATCAGACCCAATGGAAGCCTAATCTTACTTTAATTTATACTTAAAACTTTAAAGATCATCAGTACTCGACTACATAGTTTTCATCAACGTGTAGTCCGGAGGGACACTGCATTTTTCATGAATCTCTAGTTCAAAAGCAGAGGAATTAGTCTACCTGACTTTCTTAAATAAAAGAAAAAAAATAGTATTTTTGTTTATATTTAAAGAGTTATAAGGACAATTATATATTTAAAAGTCATAATTCTTCTGAAAAAAAGTCTGTTTCATAATGTTTTGATATAGTATTAATAACTTTGCAGCTATATGATTACTGGAAAGTTTTAGTAGGTTTATCAAATTAGGAATCAGAATCTTATGCCTTGAATGCAAGTATGTAAATATATACATACCATTACTCATCACATTTAATATGTTATTTCATATGTATGTGAAAATATGTAGTTTCATGTACATGAAGATATACTTTAGCCATATAAAATATCAATAAATTATATTTAAGTAATATACAAATACATATAAAATATGTGTTTTAATATGTAGTTTCATAGATACATATTTGCAATATGTAGTTTCATATAAATATCTCAAGTTAAGTTTCCTAAAATTTGTTTTTTAATTGTTCTAATGTACCACTTGAATTTTCTTTGGGAACATCAATTACACATATATTGAATCTTTTTCTACCTAGTCTATTTGATATGTTTCTCAGCTTATTTAATATTTTATTTTATATTTTTAAACTTATTTTCAGCTGTTTCTGTTTGTCTTTAAACATTGTGTGCGTGTGTGTGTGTGTGGGAGAGAGAGTGTGTTCATTTGTTCTTATATTCCTTCTGGTTTAGTCTTCATTTGTGAATAGAAGTTTTATGTTTTTTTTTCAATATTTGATTTTTTCCTGAGTTCCAGAAGTCATTTCTGAGTTTTCCTATTAATCATTTATGTTGTTCTTTCATATTTTGTATAGTTTTTCTTGATATATTTTGGCTTATTTAACAATACTGAGTTGTAATTTTCATCAGTTTCTAGGCAAGTCTTCCTGTCATGCCGCCTTTGCAGGAATGTAATTCTGGATCCTATTCTTTTTTTAATTATAATATATTTTTTGTGGGATTTTACTACAGGTTTTTTTGGTTGATTTGTTAAAATAATATTTATTTTCCTGACGCTCTTAGAGGGAAAATTGGTCATAATAACTTTTTTTGAAACATCCTGGGTCTATGAGTACCTCTTTTGTTATTTTGTCAAGTCTTGAAGCATTTGCTCATATTTTCAGAGACGTTCTTACTCTTTCCCTCACCTTTGTTTCTATCTGGACATTCTCTTTTACTTCTGCTGCTGCCATTGTCTTATCCAATTTCAAATCAATTTCCAAAAGTTTCACCTTGGTCGATGTTTGTCCTGGAGTTTGGCAGATTTGTTTAGAAAATATATAAGGCCTAAATTGCTTCAGCCTTTCAGACCTTCCCACTGACTCCTTCTAATAGCCTATAAATGTGTAAAACCACTACTTAGTTTAGAAGCTTAGCTCACTATTGACAATCTATTGACAATTTTCAGATTTTTCTATTCTCCGATTTATCAGACACTCATTTGCTTCCCTCTGTTTCCTCCCACATGGACGCTGATACTATGCAGATATTACAGTTGGTGGTTGTTTTCTACCTGTCACATTATTAAGTTGTGAAGGCTACTTTGCCCCTTAGTTTTGATACACTTTTTCTTATAGGGTTTTGGTTTTATTTCATAGTTACTTTGATTTTATGATAGGATTCAAGAAAATGAAAAAACTTTACCACTACTGCTAGCTTCCCAATAGCGATTGACTTTATCAATACCTTATGCAAATAGTGTTCTATAGAAAACACTTTGGGAAATACCAATGTAAGTTAGTAACTTCAAATGTATTTTTCAAAATGGTACCATGCATAGTTCTTTATTTTTTTCATGAAGACTTCTGCAACTACCCTAATTGCTCTCTGGGAGTTAGGACTTCATTACAGTATAGAATTGAGAAAATATATCTGTATTTGGATCTTGGTTCTACTCTTAGGAAATGTGTGACCTTGGGTTACTCCTTGAGCTTTGCCTTATGTAGTAATAAAATGAGATGATTTCTCTAAAGTTTCTGGCACAAGACATGGAACATCCTAAAATAGTCAACATGTTTTATGTCATCTTCATGTTTTATACTTCGTTTTGAATATTACTATGATTTCTTTTCATACCTGAGTTAGATTGAGTGCCCCATAAAGGCAGATAATGCTCCTGTCATACTTTTGCTATATTTTCAGGGCCTTGTGTAAGATGGGACATAGGAAGCACTTAGAATATATTCAACAAATTAATAGAACTTATAATTTTTTTGTATTTTTCTTTTCTTCCTGAATGCTAACAATAATAGCAAACATTTAATGAGAACATGCTAGCTTTCTAGAGCAGTTCTGAATACTTCACATGCATTTTCTTATGTCAATGTCACAACAGACATTGAACAACAGACGATTGGTAGGTACTATTATTATCTTCACCTATATAGACAAGGAAATTGGGGCACAAAGAAGTTGAGAACCTCATCTAACTTAATAAATTGCCCAAGTGAGTGGACAAGGTAAAGAGTGAATTCTTTTGAGGCAAAGTGTGTGTATTATTACATTTTATATACACAATGCCTAACTTAGAATATGCCTAGATGCTTACATGAATAAATGAATGAATAAATAAGTGAAATACAATTCCATTGCAATATAATATGTTGACTTGGTTTTAATGATTCTTAATAAATGCATCAGACAATGATTATATCATGATATTGGTATAAATAGCTAGAATTTTTACTTGAATTTTATAGTGTGATATATACTTGAAATACCTTTGGGTAAATTGAGCAGATACTAAACCACTTTAAAATTACAAGGTTGAAAATTGCATAATCTTCTTTATGAATCACCAAGCCCTACCTCATTAAAACTACTAAAGTATAGTAATGACAATGAGAGTCATACTCTGCTTTTTTGTGCTGTTTTATACTCTGCATTGTTCAAGAGAGCAGAAAGCTTACAATAAGATGAATGACATAACACAGCAGTAATCTTATATAGGAAACAACATACAATTAGCTAAAAATTGTATAACGTGCTGCTAAATGGGGCATAGCTGAATACACTGTGCAAGTATTTAATGTGAGAGAAAAATTTATTATGTGGAAGTTGTGGGCATTAAAAACTAATATTTCTACTTAAAATTCCCTCTCCTTTTTCTACTCCCCCCTCCCCAGCCAATTAGCAATCTGCCAAATTAGGGATATTGGAGAGGAATAAAAAGGGGTGGGGCAGGTTTGTTCACAGGATTTAATCATGGACAAAAGTACATTTAAGCTTTCTTTGAAATTTTCTTTCTCGGTTATTTTCTTGGTGCTTACAAAATAAAACAAGTGACAGACATTGTGAGGGTTGTGGAGACATTTGGAATTTAATGTTAGAAAGAAAATAAAAAATATGCAATGCATAATCAACCTGCCAAATATAAGCTTTATTACTCAAGAGTTGTACAGTAGTGTTTGTGATTTTTCTATAATGTTATTTTCCTATTTCCAATGGGTCACATCTGTGACCTTTATCCTTAAACTGATTAGATAGAAATCAGATACCAGTATTTAAACATAATAAGTTGAAATAAAATTTTACTCATTTGCATGCATGATATCCTTATATAATTCATGCTAACTATTCATGATATGGTGAATATTTATTTGTTGCTTCCATTCCTTCCTACTTACCTTACCAAGAGGACCATGATTTTCCTTTTGGATGCCCTCCTTTCTTCATCGCCCAATTGGCTAAGGTGGAATTAACCCCAATCAAGTTCTAGGAGTAGGAAATCAAGCCCATACCATGGGATATACTCCATTCCTTCAACTTAGCTATGGGGTTGTATATAAATCACAGATAATGAGTTGTGAGATGTTTGTTTAGACTTCTGAGAAAAAGGAACTTTATCTCTTCCTGTAGATACTGTAATTAGAGCAATTGGATTTTGTGAGTCAATAAATTCTCTTTATTTTTAAAGCTAATTTCAGTTGAGACATTTACTTGCAACATAGATTCCTTTATGATAGCTACGGGCAATCTTAAAGAACATAATATACAGTGAGCAGAAAACCAGTTAATGGGAAGAGCCAAACTAAGTTGAGATCATGGATTAGGTGAAAACAAGCCTGATATTTTAAATTCTGATTGGTTAATTCAAAAGGATAAAATTTGAAATAGATTACATGTAGTATGTAGATGGCTACATATTCTAGAAGGAAACCCTCATGGTCTGATCTACTCTGGGATTGAATGAAATAACATATTGCCTTAAGTTTGCAGGACACTTCCCTTTGTTTGGGTATTGACACATTCTGTGAGTAGTCAAACATGTATAATGACCTGTGTGTTTCCACCTGATGTGTCTCTCTAAAATACATGGGATAGGAATGGTAGAATCCTTGGCTAGTGGTCTTTTATTAGTTAAGAAAATTTTGGCTGCAAGTGAAAGAAACAAAATCAAAATAGATTTATTATATAACCAATTAGGTGGTTCAAGATTTGATTTATTCATTGGCTCACTTATATGATCAGGGACCCAGGTTCTTTTCATTTTTTCTCTCTTCCAACTTCAGAATGTTGGCTTTTCTTAGATTAGCTTCTCTCATAGCCCCAAGATGGCTTGCAGCAATTCCAAATATCTTGTGCAGATAATTTCATTCAGAGGTAGAAATGGAAGTCTCTCTTTATAGATCTCTTTAAAAAGTGGAGGAAACTATAGCCTTTCAGCAGAATCACATTGTGCAAAATGATATCACATACCTATTTCTAAACCAATCACTGGCAAAATAAAAAAGAAATTATCTTTGTTGGCAGAGATACATAGACATTCACTCCTCACCTGCTTCAGGCTGAGAAGGAGCTTCATCCTTGATCAGTGGCTGAATGGAAAGGAATTGCTCTTAAGGAACTGGAATTCTGCCTGCAAAAAACAGGGAGAGATAGAGATAATAGATTTGTCTGTTTCTATCAGAAGGTATTTTGGCCTACTTAGTAGAGATCATATGAACCTAATTGTTCTCTGATTCTGAGGCAAGAGCCTCAGTCTAATAAAATTTCTTTTGATAAATGACTATCATTTGCCTCTGAAACTGAAATGAAGTACTGTCCCAGAGAACACAGAAGTGCAATCCTTTTGGAGTATTTGTTGCTTTAATCCAATTATACTGTAATTCACCTTCTTTTGGATGGATTGACAGCAGTGAGGGGGAGGGGCTTAGCCAGCTAATCATCACAAATCAATTAATTAGCAAACTCCATTTTGCAACTGGCCAATTAACTGACCCAACCAATTCCCCCCATTCCCCTCCCTCCCCTGACAAATGGAACAGTTATTTGAGTATTTGGATTTAATTGTTTTTGAATCACTGTGCTGCCTTTGCTAGGCAGCACTTGCAAATGACATATTTCTTAGAAGGTTGTCAAATTGCTTAAGAAAGACTGCTAACACTTTCAAAATACTGAATTAGAATCTATCTAAATAAAATATGATTCAATTCTACTATATATATTGATATTTCTTGTCCTTGATGGGGAAAAATGGCCATGTTCCTCAAGGTAATTTTAAGAGGATGAGATTACAAACTCTATTAAATATATACTGTCCTTGGCATTCTTATGGCTATCATATATTGTAGTGGGGATATTTCTCATGTAAATGTAGTTAAGATCAGATTTTTATCGACATGTATGTACTTAAAACAAGATTGACCTGGTATTCTGGCTGCAGATTTTGCTGATGTACTTGAAATAATCGCATCTACTTGTTTGTACAAAGTTTAAATTTGATTAGAAGTCCCTGATGTTTCTTTTCCAAACTCTCAGGTTCCTTCAGAAAAGTAGTATGTAAAGGGCTGTCAGCTGGGCTTAATTAAGGCACCTCTTTAGGCTTTTTGAGTTTGGAGGGTTAAAGGATGTCCTTTCACCTGGGCAATTCTTCTGTTCATAGGAGGGAGGGGCCACCTGCTGCTTATAGAAATTGTCTAATGGGGAAAAAAGTGTGAATTTGAAAGGCTTTACTAATTTAATTTTTGGGTCATCTTGCCTCCTGTTTCTGACTCTCGATGCTCATATTTACCCTTTTTAGGATCACATAATTTAGAGCAGTTCTTCACCAATTTTAGTGCGTATATGAATTTCTTAGAGATTTCACTAAAACCAATTCTAATTCAGTGGGTCTGAGTGTTCCCTGAGATTCTGCATTTCTAACAAGCTCCCAGGTAATGCTGATGATGCTGGTCCATGCACCACACTGTGAGTAGCAAAGATCTAGCATTCCCTGACCCCTCCCTCACCCTACTTTTCATTTAGTCCTAATGGTTCCATATCCCATGCCCTCAGAACCCTGCTAAATAACTAATTGTTATGTGGTCTTATAGGTGGAGCTATACTTCAGCTCAATTAATGCTTTGAGTTTTTGAGATTTTTCTGTACTTTTATTTGGCAGTGATTTATGGTGGAGTGAGATACAGAGACTTGTATTTTTGCGCAATAAAGGGCTCTTACTTTAGGTTTTTTCATGTTCTGTTATTTACTCTTGCTCCCAGAGAGAAATGATCTAACATCAATAAGGAAAAAAATGATATTACAAATGGAGGGGGATATAGACACTTACAGTGTTGTAGTGACTATCAATCCTGTCTCCATAATATAATGCTCTAGAGAACTTAAAAAAAAAAGACTGCTAGATAAAATATAGCATTCCTAGTTAAATTTAAATTTTAGGTAAACAGTGGGTATTAGTATATCCCAACCAATATTTTGGAACTTATTATATAATTCGTTCATAATAATGAATACATTGTATTAATTGGCTTAAAATATTTTTTTTTCTAACTCAAAATTAGAATTATCTTCACCCAAGGCTAGAATTCGGGCTGCTTTAAACATGGCAGTTTCTATGCCGATTGTCTGTCATGTGAATCCTGTACTTTCAAGAAGCACGTTTTTGTTCTGTCAAGGCAAACAAATGGATTTGACAATAACAATTTCTTCTTTTACCTCTCCTCTAGTTCATTCATTGCAACTTAATTATTTTCTGGTTGAAATGAATTGTCAGTTGAGGCAGCGAAAAATATGTTGGATCCTCCTAGGATTTGCTATATCTAAATATCATAGTCTGGGTTATGACCCAAATTTCTGCAATAGAGAATCCAAGTATTTGGGGGAAACTCATAAGCTCCTTGTAGTGTTTAGAAGAATCTTAAAAAATCATCTACTTGTCCTTGATTTCTTTCCTCCAGAAGTGTGTACATTATTTGGGTGATGGGTACACTAAAAGCCCAGACTTCACCACTATACAGTATATTCATGTAACAAAACTCCACCTGCACCCCCTAAATCTATTGAAATAAACATAAATAAATTTTAAGAAAAAGAGTATATGTGGGATTTTGATGTTTGGAGGAAAAACTTTCATTTCTCAACTTAGATCCAAGTGTTTGGGGCCTGTGAATTAACTGACAATGGACAGATTCACAGGAGAGACACTTGTTACCTATGTAGGAGGAGTACTTAGCCCTGAGCAATTCGCAGAATAGCCTGAGGTAAGACTTCATATTTCAGCTAAACAAAAAGAAGTTAGGGTTAGGACTTCCATGGGAAAGTGCAGACGGTTCTGTTGGGCCTTTTCATTCTGATGCTTGTAGTATTCCTAGCTGTAAGCGCCCCCTGGAGGGGGCCAGCTGAATTCACATCTCCCATGCTAAGGATCCATCTTCCAAACAGGAAACTTCCTCCTGAGGTGGTAGTGCTGTTGGTGGGGTTAATGGTAGCTGTATTTTGGGAGAGAATCAGTTCAGAGAAGCAGTTCAAATAAGATTTTTTTTTTTTTGAGACAGAGTCTTGCACTTGTTGCCCAGGCTAGAGTGCAGTGGGGGTCATCATAGCTCACTGCAACCTCAGACTCCTGGGCTCAAGTGATCCTCCTGCCTCAGCCTCCCAAGTAGCTGGGCCTACAGGCACGCACCACCATGTTTGACTAAGTTTTCTATTTTTTAGTAGAGGTGGGGTCTCACTCTTGCTCAGGCTGATCTTGAACTCCTAAGCTCAAGTGATCCTCCCACCTGGGTCTCCCAGAGTGCTAGGATTACAGGCATGAGCCACCATATCCCGCCAAGATTTCTTTTTTCTTATCCCTTCAGTGATCTTCGATTATGAGCAACTCATAAAGACACACCATTTTAGGATGATGATAAATATTCAGGTAATGGATCTTACTAAACAAAAAAAGAATTCCAAAAGTTTGTCATTATGTAGTGTCAAAGACATTGTGTGGAACATAACTTTAGGGAAAGAATAAGGGACAATGAATAAAAAGGAGGGCAGAAAATGACATTTTCTCCCTTCACTTTCAGGGCATATTCATGAGGTTTTAAGGGAGCAGAGCAGGTGTGAAGGACTAGATAATGGCTGTATTTTGAATAAAAACACAGATGGTACTAAATAGATGCTTGCAACTGTATGCTATTTCATTTCTATCTCCAACCACCCATGGCTTTCACAGTGAGAATTTATGAAATTAAGTAGATCTAACCAGTTATTTCATCTATAATTTAAGTTTGTATGGAGATTCCTTCTAATTAGAAGGATCCTCAGGTATTAAGAAAGGACTGAGGCAAGAAGTTAAAAAAATAAAAAAGACAATTGAGTATAAAATTTAACTTGAAAGAAGTATTTTTCCTTTTAAAATGTAGTTTATTCATTCTCCATTGCCTTCCACTAAATTTCTAGGGGGAACTTTGGCAATAATTATTAAACAATACATATTGTTACCCCTACAACCATGTCATCGTAAAAATGAGTCTTTGTTTATAATATAAACAAATATTTTCATATAAGTGCTCTCTCCTGCCTAGCAGCATAACCAGTAACGTTTTAGCATATTTCTAGTAGCCTATAAAAATATAGGCCATAAATGAGCAGGTACAACTTAGTGGTGTAGGAGAGGAAAAGTATCTTTTTCTTTTTAGGTATATTGTCTGGGGCCCTTGTAATAAAAGAAAGATTAACAAGAGAAAGCATGGACACTTGTGTAATATAAGTTTTGCATGATACAGGAGCCTTCATAAGGAAATGAAGACCTGAAGAAGCTTACTGCACCCGGGTTTCGTTATATTAGGTTTGATAAACATGGAGATGTAACAAAGGGCTATGAGTTACATGTAATAAACTAGGGGAAACTAAACAAGGCCTGTTTCCTCAGATTCCTGTCTGTGTTCTGTTCATCTTTGGAGATAAAGATGCTCCTTTCTCCTGGATATAGAGAGGATGCCTCTCACAGGTGTTTCTCCTGACCTGCTTCAGGTAGTAAAGGCCTGCAAAAGATCAGAACAGCTTGTTCTGTCTGTTGTTTTCTCAAATTCCTGCAGCTTAAAATATTTAATATGCCAAGATGCCATATTTTGAGGTAGCATATTCTGAATCCCATCAGTGGAATTATAGAAATTGATTATGCCTTTATCCACCTTGGCAGGAGTGATGGGAAAAGGAAACTCTATTTTCCTTTTTGCCTGATTACTTTATCATAGGCTGTTTTGATCTTCATTTTATAAAAGTCAAATATAAATGAGATAAATGGACTAGTTGAGAAATATTTTGCTAAAAAGTTATGAAAAGGTTAAAATTTAAATTGTAAATCGTCCAAAACTATCAAATTACTGACAGTATTTTGGATCATATATTAAGAGGTTTTCTCTTGAGAAGGTAGAATGATAAGTTTTGCCTTAAGAACTATATACATACATCATTTATTATCTGTTTGGGGTTTGATCTCTGTGAAAAGTCTGCCTGTTGTGATTTTTACCTAAGAAACTAATTCCTTCTCACTAACCCACTCCATGCCCAGAATTTTATAAGATACTCTTTTAGTATTTTATTGAGACTAACAGTTTTTATTTTTTGGTTTTTTCCTTTCTGGACCTACACACCATTTTTAGGGTATGCTATTAACTTGGGCTTTTGTTTAGTTCTGTCTTCAAGCTAGGAAGGATTTTTGGAAAGTTTACCCTTGATATTTGGCCTAGAACATTTGATAGACAGTTACTATATTGATTAGAGGTGAAAAAAATCAGGACTCTAGATGCTAGGCATTATCTTTATAAAATTCCATTTTTTTTGGTTAATGGTTGACATATTCCTTGGTTGGCCCAACTGTAGTTAGGCTCTTGAACCTTCTTCTAGGTCCATCAGCATATTTCCTTTGAAAATTCAGCATTAGTAAAGAACCCTGCTAAAGTCAGCTTAAAATAAAACCCCCACCCTTGGTGTCTGATCACCCTTGATACCTGATGGAGTTCCTGATCCTTCATCACCCCTCAGGGGATTGATGTCTGATCACCCTGACCTGTCTTCAGCAAGGATCCTGTTAGGTTGGTTTAGCCAGATCCCACTTATTCCTGATGTTAGCTTTTAGTAATTTTCCATCCACTGTTCCATGGCCACAGATTTCCACTTTATCATGCTATATTTGGAGTTGAGCCCAGTCTCTTTCTTCCACTGCAAAATCCCATTGTCATGGTCCTTATACTTATTGCAATAGTCCTGAATAGAGTCTACCTTACTATGCTTAGTACAAGTGTCAATGAATAAGTTTTTCTTTAACATGGAGGACTGTATTATCTAGGAGGGTTGGAAACTTGTTGATCATTTTTACCAATGTGAGCCTCTGAGTGTATAGCACATAATAGATGCTAAACAAGTATTTGTTGAATAAATGAATGAACATATAAATGAATGGTAATATAAATGAAAAGAGAATTAGTAATTGTATTAATCGGGAATCTTTTGGTTTCCTTTTTATAGTGCTATTAATTCATTTAAATGTGTTCTGTCTTGATTAAGTTACATGTAGCTGTGAATAATATAACTTCTCATTTTTAATGATAACGAGAAATCAGGATTACATGCTGACAAGAGGAGTTTGTTATTTCTTAAGCCACCCCATGATTATGCTCTACAGAACAAAAGTGAGCAGAACACTGATTAATGGAACTGTTAATGGTTCTTTCCTACTGAGGCCATTAGTGCAACTAAGGTAAGTATATTGTTTCCCATTGCTTTACTAAGCAATTGCTACTAAGTCTTGTTTTCTTCATTTCATACTTAGACACACTGGGATTCTGGGTCTAGCTGTTGCAACAAGGACCTGGCATAGCTGTGAGATGAGTCTGCTTTGTCAGGTTTTCTTCCTTCACTTGAAATGTCTCTCTGCATTTTAATTCTGAAAGGCATGTGTTATGGAGTATAGCCCAATGTTGTGATTGGGAGTTTTAAAAACTACTGAAGCCCATTTCTAGAGATTCCAATTTAATTGGATTAGGGTACAAGTGAGAATCATCACTGTTGAAAATCCCCAGGTGATTCTAATGGTGCAATGAGAGTTGAGAATCACCAGATAGTTAAGGACACAGGCTCTAGAAAATCCACTTAACCCTTCAGCTCCCCAGTTTCCTCCTCTGCTACATGGGAAAAATAATAATAGAACCTACCTCTTAGGCTACAAGAGGATGAAGTCAGTTAATACATGTAAACCACTTAGATCTTTGTGTAGCACACAAATGTAGAGTACTGTTGTTGTTTGGTAGATAACAAACCAATCGTAATAATGGAACCTTCACTGAACATATACTATGTACTGTGTCAGTCTCAGTGCTTTTTTATTATTGTTTTATTTGAACTTTATCACAACCATATAAGGACAATACTTTTATTATTCTCATTGTACAAATGAAGAAACCGAGGCATAGAGCTTTTGGTAATTTTTCCCAAGGTCTTAAAACTTCAAAGGATTTTTCAAAGATTAAATCTCAGGTGATCTGAATTCAGAGCACATAATGAAAGCCATAAATTGAATTGCAAAATAAAATGTGTTCTGATAAATATGGGACAGTTAAATATTTCAGATGCAATAAAATAAAAAAATTAATAACAGAACAGTCCCCTGTTGTGCCAAATAATTACCAAATCTGTATAAGAACCTCATTTCCCTTATATTTCTTGCCATGAAACAAGAATTTTCAAAATACTTATTGGCTTTTGACAGACATGTTATTTCCAGGCAATTGACTGTATGGGTTTACCATATTCCCACTTTCTCTTCCTTCCATTATATTACTAGGAATATTTGCATAAAAATAAGATTTCATTTGAGCTGAAGGTTTGTTTTTACCTTTCTCTTCTGAGGGTATAATGATTTCTACAGCTGTGAAGTTCCAAATAGAGGATTATTTCTTCAAGTTGGTAATGATACAAGAAACATTTGTGATAAAATTTCCTCTGCAAATGTTCATCCTCATATTTAAAGAGAGAATAGTTGTGTGGAGTAGAGAAGGAGGTGTTTATCACGTTCTCTAGCTAAAGTGCTATGGTAAATGTTACAAGCATTTCCCCCCCCAGGAGCTACAGCATTTATTTAAATGTCACAGCCCTGTCATTCCCTTTGTTTCAGATTCAGTTCAGAGCAAGCACTTTCTAAAACATTTCCACTACCTTTTGACTTGTTTTGTTTGAGTCTCTGTCAAACACTCTCCCTTTCTACAGCTGTAATGATTCATAGACAATTTCACTTTTCTTGGACTTTCTGTGATCACATTTTCCAAATCCCTATTTCAACAAATTTAGAGAGTTCTTAAAGCATTGTGATGCTCTACAGGTTAGAGTTGGTCCTTGAACAGTGTCTGTTTGACTTACCCGCTTGGCACTTTCATATTCTATATTGAAACTTCTTTTGGTCCCAATTTGACTTTTATATATTGGCTCATGCAAGATGGAGCAATTGTTCAGTGTGAGCTGTGTTGGTTAAATTATATTAATGTTTATTGCTCTTGCCCTTGTTTTATTAAAGTAGGAGAAAAATGGAAAGCAAATCGAACAGCTAATATTAATGGCCGTATGATTGAAATAAAGAAGGAACACATTTGGCAGGCTGCATATGGTTGATTTTAGCCTCAATCTCATGTGAAATCTTTATGTGGAAAAAAACCAGATAATTAAAGAGCTATTTGAAATGTTGGAAATATATCATAAAAGATCATGTCAAAAAAATGATAGGGGTTATATACTGTTCTTCAATCCATATGGCACGGAACCCTTCCTACCTGCCTCTTTCTTTGGACTTTTGAATATTTGATTTATGAACATATTCAGGAACAAAAAAACAGCACCTAGAACATAATACAGCTCTTAATAAAAATTTATTGAATTTAGCTGACTATTGCCCAATAACCTGTCCATAAGGCAAAAGCCTTAGAATTTATTGTGCAGATCAACTCAATAGGTATTTATTAAGCAACAACTTATGTGTCTTAAACCTTGATCTCTAAGCTCAAAAGTGTGAATGAGAACATTAAGAGTGGCTATACAGTTTATTATAAGACAATCTAAATCAGAGATTTATTTCTCAAAACTGTTATTTCAGTACTCTTTTTCTCTCATTCCATGATCTCTTTCATTCATTTGTTCTAGTGAGGATGCTACAGTGAGGACTAAATACTTCCTGTAGTGAAACAAACGCAAACATTTTCTCTCAAGATCTTTCTATAGTACTTGAATTGATAAAAAAAAAAGACAGAAAATAAAAAGCAAAATCTCGAACACTAGAAATATTTCTACCAACCTATAAAATGAGTTCATATGTCACTATACTTTTGTGATTTTTTTCCTATTAAAATTATCATTGTAAGAGAAAATTCAAGCTGTACATGAAATTGCAAAGCAACAAGTTGTCCAGAAATCTCACTACTGTTAATATTTGTTTTATATGCTTCCAGATATGTCACTTTGTATGTATGCATATAGAAACATGGACATGTGTATAGATAAAAATGTTTTTTGTATTAAAATGTTAAATTTAAATTTAGTTGAATTTGGCAGAAAAAAAGAAATAACATTGAAAATGGAAAAATTAACGAAGCTTAGCTAATTTTTCTTTCAAAAAAAAGATTAATTCTATTAAGTGGTTATGATCATTGTGATTTTTAACTATATCTTTGAGTTTGAGGCAGCATCAATGAATTCCCTACTTTGCGAGGAGGGTAATTAGCATTCTTCTACTTTCTCCCACTTCTCTACCCCAAATCTTCCAGTATTTATTAGTTATATTTTAAACTGTTAGAGTTTATAAAAACTTACCATCTGTTCTGCAACCACAATTCCCCAGATGTTCAGTCATAGCAAAACATATACTGGATTTAATGTTCATTGCCAGCCCCTTTATTATACATTTTTATTCCTTACATTTTATTTTTATTCAGCTCCTGGTTAGCTGAATGACATCAATTTGTTTTATATATAAAAAAAATCATGGTTGCTATATTTCTAGGGTTCTATCAGGTTTGAGATGTATGTCTGCTGTCTTATTTGACTGATATGTTGTATGGGGAGAATATTCCTGGGTGAAACTTTTTTTCTCCTCTCAGAAGTTTGTATTCATAACTCTTGTATCTTATATCATTGAATGCGGTTGTAGAGAAGTCTGAGGCCAGTCTGATTTCTCCTGTCAGCAATTTGCTTTCCTTGCCTATATACTTAAAGATTTATGTACTTTATTTATGAAGTTTGATAACTTACCTGGTATAGATTTCATTGTTGTTCATCATTTTTTTCCTATTGTATTGCATGCTCTTTTGATGGCCCACTAAATTCCTTAATTCAGGGAAAGTTTCCTGCAATATACAGATATCTCCCACACAGAGGCCTTTGTCCTCCATATATATAACCTTTTAAATACTTGCTTTAACCTTTGTTTTCTCTGCAAACATGATGTTCACCTGAAACCTTTTATCCATAACATTAATTGCATTTTCAGACATGCCAGTTTGTTTTTAGCTTTTCTAATTTATTACATTTGTAATGATGTAACTTTGAATATTTCCTTAGTTTTGCAATCTCACTTTTGATGGAATTCTGTTGTTATAATCAAGTCATCATTGATGTCTTTTTAAATGAAAATTTTTTTTATTTGAAATCTCATCTTTTCAAGTTCTTCTAGAATCTTAAGCCCTTGAAGCACATGTGCTTCCTTTTCTTAGGCTTTTCTTTCCCCCAAAAACTGAGTTCTTTATATTTGCACATTATATTTCCCTTCTTCCTCCCTTGCTTTCCTCTTTGTACCTCCTCTACTTCATCTGCCCTCTTCTGCTTTTTCCCATTCTTTCCTCTCTTCTTTTTCTCTGTTTCCTCCCTCCCTCAGCAATCCCTGCCAAACCCATTTGTCATCACCATCCAGGTCTAGTATGTATGGTTGCAATGTCATATCTTTTTTTCTCACCAAACTTTATCATGGACATCTCCAGATCTTCAGTTTTCCCTGATGTAATCTCAGTGAGCTTTTCTTAATTGAACGTTAACTTCTTTTCTTTTTCTTTAAGCATCAATTTGTCTTTGGCCCTTTGAACTACAGTTTGCACTTTTGGTATTGCTTTTCAAACATTTTCCCCTGGTTTATAGGTATGAAAGTGGGAGAAGGAGAAAACCAGTATAGATCCTGTGACAAATCCTGTTCCAGGACTCTTTACATCCCTCGTCCAGGGATGTATTTCACTCCCGTGACCATCAGCTCATGCCCCCAACTTAGAGTCGCCAGATTTAGCAAATAAAAATACATGGTGAACAGTTCAATTTTAATATAAGGTAAACATAAAATCAATCAATACATATATATGTCTATATTTAATATAAACATGCCTCTTGCAATATTGAGGACATACATATACTAACAGATGTGTGTATATGTGTATATATATTTATATTTATTGTTAATGCGAAATAAAAATTTGTGTAGTAAATCACATCAGTAATCCTAGTACTTTGGGAGACTGAGGTGGGAGGATAGTTTGAAGCCAGGAGTTCAAGACCAGCCTAGGCAGCATAGCAAGGCTTCGCATCTATAAAAAAATTAAAAACTAGCTGAGTGCAATGATGCATACCTGTAGTCCTAGCTACTTGGAAGGCTGAAGCAGGAGGATCACTTTAGCCCAGGAATTCCAGGATGCAGTGAGCTATGATCGTGCCACCGCACTCCAGCCTTGGGAGACAAAGTGAGACCTTATCTGTAAAATAAATAAATAAATAGTAAATAAATTAAATAAAATTTAACCAGGTTTCCTGCATTTTATCTGGCAGTGTTATTTTAACTTAGTGTACTGCCCTGGAAGATGACAAATTCTGATTTCTCTTCTTCTTTTATTGAGGTCTTGGTGTGAATGTTTTCTTAGCTATTCTTAAGGTTATCTCCTGATCCTCTTGGTCTGCCTTTCCCCATGTGAGAGTTTTATTTTATTGTCTTATTCCTACTTTGGGCAGGTAGGGGCTTAGGTGGAGACTTGGTTAAAAGGTCCATTAAACAATATTTCAGGTAATCTCCAACTCTCTAGTTGAATCTAAATTTTCTAATTTTCTCTTTAGCTATTGCTGGATACCTTGTTTTTGCTCTATTTGTCTTTGACTTTTTCTCTTCTCAACTGTTAGAAGGAAATTCTATATTTTCGATTCATCCTTCCACTTTTATAGACTGTGACATTTTTGATAATATTTCAATTTCTTCCTTCTGTAAACTCTAGAACATATAGTTAGCTCATTAAGAATTCCATGAACTATTATTGAAGTTCTTTTTTAGGTTTAGCTATAATGATTTTGGTCTAAAATAAAAGATAACATCTATTATCATGCCTCACTTTTAATAGATATGAATTCTTATGAATGAATGAATCAATCCACAGAGAATTCTAAATTTCCATTCTGATGCTGCAATGGTTAGTTTGGGTCAACTTGGCTGAGCCATATTATCCAGATACTTGGTCAAATATTATTCTAGATTTTTTTTTGTAAAGGCGTTTTTTAGATGAGATTAACATTTAGATTAATAAACTTTGAGTAAAGCAGATTACCCTCTGTAATGTGAGTGGGCTTCATCTAATTAGTTGAAGGCTTTTAAGAGAACAAAGACCGACCTTCCCTGAGCAAAAAGAAATTCTGCCTGCAAACTGCCTTTGCACCCAAACTGCAATTTTTTCCTAGGTTTCTAGCCTGCTGGTCTACCCTGCAGATTTTGCACTTAGTGTGCGCAGTTGCATGAGCCAATTCCTTAAAAGCTTTTTCTCTTTGTGTCTGTATCTATCCATATCTTTATATCTGTATCCACATCTATGTATATCTACCTATTTATTTACATATATAAATAAATATACACACACACATACACATATCCTTTTGGTTTTGTTTATCTGCAGAACCCTTAATAATACAGATGTATAACCTAAAGCTTGGCCTTTTATTAGTTGTTAGTTATATATAACTAACTAATATATATATATATAGTTCTCTAACATACTTACTCTTTGGTAATGGCTATAAATATTTTCCACTATTTTGTTGTCCATAATGCCTGCTATAGCATTGGGCCTCTATGAAAAGAGATCTGTAAATTCAAGGAGATAGATTATTTTCAAAAACTGATGTTCAGAGTAGAAATATTGCTTTTGTTTTTATTCTCAGTTTTTAATTGAAAGCTGAAAGACAGAAAAATAAACACTATGGAGTTTAAAAGAATGAGTTGATGTGACACAAGAAAACTTTTGTTGTTGTTCTTCCTACCTTCAAACAATTTTTATCAGTGCTTAAATTTTGAGGATTATTAGGAATATGTTGTATGAAAAAGATGAGTAATACATGCCAGACAGAAGAAGTGGCATGTGTGAATCACGGAGTAGTAAAATAGGGCCAATTGTGAAAACTAGACACCAAGAGAAATATTTCTCAGACTGGCCTGGCAGCCACCTGTACCGGAATCCCACAGTGTATGTGTTAGAAATGAAAATATTGGGAACTCATCTTAGATCTGTTCAGTCATAATTTCAGAATGTGCCATCTAGGGTTTTGTATAAAAACAAAACCTCAGGGGGATTCAGGTGGGCGTGTTTTTATATATGCTCAAGTTTGAGAACAACTGCATTAGAATTTTGAGTCTTTGTAGAAAAACTTGGAGGGAGCAGATTATGAAGTGCTTAGTTTGCTGTGGTAAACAATGTGAACTTTGTCCCCTGGGCTGTAGAAGTCCACGGAGGAGGTCTCAGCAGATAAAGGTTCTCATCAAATTTGCCTTTTGAAAGATGACTAAGGCAGATGTGCAGAGGACTCACTGAAGGTTTTACTTAGGCTTTTGGTCCTTAGATGTTTCTGTTTCCTTCTATTTTTTATATATTTAAAAATACGTACAATGTTCAAATATGTGTTTTATAATGAAATACTAAACAACAACCTTTGTGTTAAATTACCCTAATTTTAAATGTCTTGAAAGACATTTGGTAAGAAAGGAATAAGCTTGAAGAGGCACACGATAGATTGCAGGCAGTCAGGCAAAAGACAAAGAATACTAATACAAGATGATTCCCCTCAACTAGTTTACCATAACCACACCTATGAAGGAAGATCCATTTTATGATCTTGTTAAACAAAAATTATCCTGACACTTATTAAAATGATAAGGCAGACTATTCAGGACTATTGAGAGTAGGTATAGGGACTACTGCAGCGGGGTTTTGCAGTAGGGGGAAGAGACTATGCTCAACTCTGAGTACAACTAGGGAAGTTGGGGATTTGTAGCTAAGGAGCAGAGTGAGTGGGTCTATGAAGGAAATGTCAGAAGCAAGCTGGGATTCTGGCTAAACGGACTTGACAGGATTCTTGCTAACACTGGATTCTTAAGGACATGCCCAATAAGCCTGCCTAGAGTTTTGTCAAGGAGAGCATTTTTATCAGTGTAGCAAGATATATACATATATATATATATATAGACTTGTAAAAGTGAAAAAGTAAGAAGTTATTATAAAATGGGAACCAAGGATTGCCAAAATATTAATAAGGTTAAATTTTCTAAAATTTAATCATAAATATGAACTGGGGAATATACGAACAAATTAAAGTCCTTAGTGGATTCGTCATTGCTAATGTAATCTTTCTTTTCTTTTCTTTTCTTTTCTCTTTTGTTTTCTTTTATCTTCTCTTTTTCGTTCTTTCCTTCCTTCCTCCTTTCCTTTCCTTTTTCCTCTTTCCTTTTTTCTTTCCTTTTTCCTTTTCCTTTCCCTTTCCTTTCCTTTCCATTCCATTGTGTTTATTTCTGTCACAGTTGAAGATAAGTTCATCAAGAACAGACTCAGGGGTAATCAAGCTGGAGAGGTATGAACATTCTTTTGCCAAGAATTTATCAAGTTAGTGTGGCTGCTACATAATAAGACAAGATGTAAAACCATGCTTTTTTTACCCTCATCTAAACAAAACGTGTTGTTACAATATTAATTATGTACTTGTATTCTTGAGGGAGCAGGATGTCAAGAGAATGAGTGTGTTTGAATTAGTAATAAACATTCACAGTCCACTGGGATCCCTCTCCATGAAGTTAACTACATATTTAGCTGTCAAATGCAATTCTTTCAATTTTTTTCAAAAGTCAGTTTTCTCATCCAGGCTGTTGCCTCTTGCACAATCATTGCCACTGATTTGACGTGATTGCTTTGCTTTTCCTTTCCCTAAGGACTAATTGATTAATTGCAGTGTGATCTATTTTCTGCTATTTTTCTTAATCTTCTTAGAAATAGCTTTTGCCAAATATTTAGGCATTATAGAATTTAATGCATTTACAGAGATAGTTATCTAACAGTAAATTGCCTGAATCATAGCAACTCAAACACTAATCCCTGTTTATCAGATATGCTTGAAAAATCTGTTAGCTCTAGTCAAGTTTAGGCAGCTAACTCCATCAGTAAACATTAACATTACAAAAAGAAGTTATGAGTGACAAAAAAGAAAGAAAGTGAAGGAATAATGTATGATGATCATGGAATCTGTCTTCTCTTTATCCCAGAGGGAGCTTTCTACGTATTTGTTATTTGAAAACTGGTATTTCAACTTACACAGATTTAAATTAATTCCAAAGATTTTTGCTAGGAAGGAAAATGAAAACTTGCACAAAATTATGTGCATGTTCATTGCTTTGAGTATTAATAGTAAATTTAAAACACAAATGACAAAATAGATTGAGTAATGAAGTAGTCTGCCAAACAGAGCAATGACTTTTTTTTTGCAAAGAAACAATTTCAGCATCAGAAGCATCTTTTTTATAAAAATATTTTATGTTTAAGATAGCTTGTTGCATTTGGAAGTTGCATAAATGTGGAAAATGCTCCCTATGTGAGCATGTTAAAATCTAATTCATATTGCATCCCCATCTTCCCATCTTTCATCACAATGCGCTGAACTTGAAGAGGGATATATCCCCAGCCACAGTGCAGCTTGCATTTAACACACTCCATAATTGAGTCTTTATTCATTTCTTTGTAGGATTGCTTATAATTACAGAGGGACTCTCAGTCATTTTGTGGAGACCTAAAGAAGAAACCATGCATCCAATTGAATTAAGCAAAATGCGCAATGGCAACAAAATTAAGTAGAGGAATTAACTGGAAAATGGATAAAACATTTTATTAATGCTGTGCATGGCCTCTGAGTTTAGGTCATTGTACAAACGACACACTTAATGAGTAACAACATGCAAATATGAGAAAATAGAATAATTGGCTGTTTTAACACAGCTTTCTCCAGTACACACCCATGCCTTTGGTTAAAAAATACAATTTTCTAGGGAAGGCTTGATCTCAAAGTGAAAGCAACGTGCATCTTTATTATTCTGTGAATGACATGTTGCCTTCTGTGCGTGAGATTCTGTAAGTCTGTTGAAGATCAAGTTTGGAACTCTGTGGGCCTAAGTTTGAGCAATCAGCTGAGGGAACAATTTCTCTTTTCTGTGATTTCTGTGACCTGCCTTCAGTGGTAAGGTGTTTTGCAACTTTCTTCCATTCTCACAAACTTGAGAAGAAAATAAGGCTTTAATTCAAAACTTCCTGCTCTTTTTAATCAATTTATTTAAAGGCACAGAAGGAATTAGTGTTTCTTTTATTTGTTCACTTAGCGTATGTTTACTGATACCCACTATGCACTAAGTACTGTGCTGGAGACCAGGGGCACCGACATGAAAATCTTGCCCTCAAGTTGCTCACAGTCTAATTAGGACTGTGCAACTAAGTTCTGGGTTGCGAATGGTATGATAAAGGCAAGCACAAGAAACTAAGAAACAACAAAGGAAGGTCACAGAACCGTCGTCAACCTGGATTGCTGCTTTGGTTCTTGTTCTGGAGGCGAAAAGATTATGTAGCAATTTGTTTTATTTATTCATTTTGATTTTGTTTGTTTCTTGTCAGGCCCCGTTTTGTGAAAAAACTCTTCAAGCCTAAGTGGGAGTCACTAGGAAGTGTAAGACTCTTTCCCGGCTCATACTTACACAAAAGATAAAATGCACGTGGGAGAGGTCAAACACTTCAAGTCAGAAGAATGCATGTAAAGGTATATGAACTGGCCCATTCCATTCTTTTTCTACTACTGATTTTACTAGGCAATCAGAATTGTATATGTAGCTGAATTAATTCATATTTTTCCAGTTAAGCAAAAGCCAATGAAGTCGTAGGTATAATTGAATGACTGGTATTGAATTTGTCTTTTTCCAGTTAAATACTATAAAACTGGATAGAGCATATGAGGGAGTTCTTTCTAGGTATTTACCAAGAGGCCAAACTGTAATGTGATCCTTGAGAGAGGGTAAATATGGCGAAAGCATCACATTTGTCTATTCTCTGCCTAGGGCCATTTTCTTGACCTGAACTGTCCAACATGGTAGCCACTAGCCATATGTGGTAATTAAAGTTAAAGTTAAGTAAAATTATCAATCCAGTTCCTCAGTTAAATTGTACACATTTCTAGTGCCCAGTCTCCATGTGCGCCTACTGGCTTCCATATCGGACAGTAGAGAATAGAACATTTTCGTCATCACAGTTCTTTTGGACAGTGCTGTTCTAGCTGTTAATACAAGGGGTTGAAGTCCAAGTATAACACAAGGGGCTCTTTGAGTTAAAGTTCAAGGATGATGAGTTCTAGGATGGTTAAGCCTCTGGTTTTGGTGAGGCATTGTACATAGAGAAGAAAGCTGTTTAGAGTGGGACTGCCAGATATCTGCATGAGGGAGAACTTCTGGAACACTGGGCTGCACTGAGCATACATGGGACAAGACTCCACAAAGAGAGTGGCTACTGTGTCCCTGAGATCTGAA
Organism: Lepilemur ruficaudatus; assembly: GCA_963574885.1. Lineage (NCBI taxonomy): Eukaryota > Metazoa > Chordata > Mammalia > Primates > Lepilemuridae > Lepilemur > Lepilemur ruficaudatus. The sequence continues at coordinate 141,251 of CAUYRT010026365.1, read as the reverse complement.
CAGAGACACCAGGGGCCGTGCAGTGCTGGGAGACCTTGGAGTTATATCCCAGCCAGAATAATCTTAGTCTATGAATTTCTTATTTCCTACTAAGACTTGAACTGAAAGTGAAACTTTCTAAAGACATGCGTCAAGCTATTTGAAATTTAGTTCATCTAGAAAATGTACTCAGTGAAACATGTAGCTAGTCCTAAAGATATTTTACCTATCTGATTTTCTTCCAGTAGTCACATAGAGCTAGTTTATACCGAGTAGTTAAATATTCACTTAAAAAGCAAAGGCTTATGCTAAGGAACCATCTTTAAATAGTAGGAAGATTTTGAGAAGTTTTTCTCCAGAAAACCTGCTTCCAAATTTCATAACTTCCTTTTCTGGTATTACCTTAGGAAAATTATTTTAACTTTTGGAGTTTCAGTGTCCTTATTTGAAAAGTTGGGAGTCAGCCTTAAAGGCTTTTTGTGAGGATTAAATTAAATAAAGTATGTGACATAGTTAATGGTGAATAGAATTTGTTACCATATATTAAAATATGCCATGACATTTTATTCCTACTACAAATGCAGGGGAATACAATGTGCAAGGATGTAAAATTCAACCTGGAAACACAAGCACTAAACGTGTTATCATTTTGTGCCTCAAAAGTTCATGACAACTTCTTTATTTCCACATGTGACAGATGTCCAATTTTTTGCTTGGTTTTCAGAACTCAGAGTTGTACTATATCCCCTCTTTCTCTCTATAATCTACCTTAATTTTTCTGCACCTTCTCTCAAAATTATAGGGTGCTCACCATTCTGCTCAAATCCCAAATTTTCCTCAGATTTATTTATCCATTTACTCAAATTAATTCATTGGTTTATTCATCCATGTACTTATCAAAGCATTTTTATCAAAGCTGTTTTAATTCAGCAACTCCACTAAGCAGTATAGATAAAAATGGTGAAAAAGATAAAGCCTATTACTTTCTCTATCTCTCTTTTTTTTTTGGTGCATCTTACACTATAAGGGTAGAAAGAAATAGCAAACAAGTTCTTAACGTAATTAAATACAATCATGCTATAAAGGGGAAATACAAAGAAATACAATATGAGTATAAACACGAGAGAGAATAAACACATAACCAGGACTAGATACATAAAAATTTGAAGGGTTCCATTCAAAAGGAAAATTTAGGGCCCCTTGTTCAAAAATTATTAAGAATTTGAAGGTGGTGACAGAGGAGCAAGCACAGGACTCTGTGAAACTGTAAAGGTTGCACGTCCATGAAATGAGCTCTGCAAACTATGAAGGACTAGGATGGCTTTCCTGAGGCAGTGTTCATTTCACCTAAGACCTAAGGGATGCGTGGGAGTTAGGTAGACCATTTCCATTTTCGTTTGCCATTCCCATTTGAGCGTAATGTGCTGTTATTTTCTCTAGAGCTACCTATGGATGATGCAGCTTTTTCAGGCTTGGTTAGGCTGTTTGTGGTAGAGATGAACAGTTATCTTGCCAAGTCAAGTTTCATCGCATGTATGAATTGAAAAGCAAAAATTAAGGCTAGGATTTCATGACTCAGACTTTTTAAAAAAAAGTGTAAATAATTCTCATTGTTTCTTAAATATTTATTGGAGCACACTGGCCTTGGAATTTGGAGACCTGGATTGCTGTCTTGGATCAGCCTCTGACTTTGAACAAAGTATTCTTTAGATCACAGCTTTCTAATCTAAGAAAAAAAAAAGGAATTATTACAGTTTCCTTCAGCCTGAAGTTTTAAACTACTGACAATAGCATCTTATGATTTTCTTTAGTAAAAAATTACAGTAGGTCAGTTTAACCTGGTCTACTTTTTCTGGACCATAAAGTCACAGTGTTGGCTGAATCACTGACAGCATAAATACAGCAATATCTGCCAAAGGCCACCTTCAACAGGCAATCTTTTTTCTTAAACAACCACATTAAATCCCTAAGGTGACCAGTGCTATTCCATTCTTCCGTTAGTTAAAGGTCACGGCTACTGGCAACCAATTTTCGTACCTCCCTGGGGTAGATGCTTAAGATTACATTGTCTATATTAACTTCTCTACTTCATCTGTTAAATATCAAGGTAATTAAAGACTTATATAGACATTGAGTCACTTTAGTCTCAAGAAGAGACTAGACAAAGAATTTCACATGATATAGTCTCTGAAAGGTGAAACTGAAGTACTTTCAGATTTCTGAAAACTTTCTTCCTTCTTAAGTTTATTAGTGCATTTGGGCAATTCAAATACCTTTTTGGTAATTGAAAGTTTGTGCTCTATTAATCCAGATAGTTTAGGTTATTCTGTGATAACAAAGAATTCCCAAATCTCAGAGACTTAAAATAACAAAAGGCTTATCTCTTGTCAAAGTCTCTGTATGTATGGACAAATGTCCCCTATGACATCACTCAGCAATACAAACTAACAGAATCTCTACTATCATTAGCTGTACCTTCTACATCATGGGAACTCCTTGATGCAGCAGGGGAAGAAAGCACTTAACGATCTCTCACTGAAATGAAATATTTAATCTGCAAGTGACATACATTATATTTGTTTTCAAGCCATTGGCTAGTAATAGTTATACAGCCCCACCTAAATGTGTGGGTTCAGGGAAATATAATCTTCTATGTGCTCAGAAGTGGAGGTGAACTCTAAGACATTTCTGCCACATTTCCATGCAATCGAAAGCTATTTAGCAAAGAAAATTGTGTCTGGAACTTTTGGCTTTGTTAGAATTAAGTTGACATTAAAGCATATTAACCCTAGATGGGTTAATATGTTTTACCAACTCTTTTTTGGGGGGGCGGGGATGGCAGGCATAATTAAAATTTGCTTTAAATATTTCTTTGGGGAAGGGGATACCACACTTCTACTTAATGAAGAGAAACATTTTTACAGTCTAGAGGTCTTTTTTAAATATATATCTATAATGCCATGAATTCATAGGGAATAGGTTTTAGCAGCTAAGGCTCCATTCCATTGGTTCTCACAGTGTGCTACTTTGGGTGGAGCAGGCTGGCACTTCAGTTGAACCCACTTGCCTTTATCTTTGCCTTCCTTCTTTTTCTGATCATTTTTCTTCACACATTTTAGGGAGCTATCTCAGCTATTAGAGTGCTTACTATGCTCAATACCCACATTAATCCTCTTGGCAAGAATCTTGCCCTTAACTTGATTGTTTACAACAATGCCAACAGCATACTGGGTAACACTGTAGACTCTTCCAGTTTTGCCATGCTAACATTTGTGGGAACATTTGTGGTTCCTTTTAGAACAGTACCCATTCCCTGGGTGTCTACAATATCACCTTTCTTGTAGATTCAGGCACATGTGGCCAAAGGAATGGCCCCACATTTTCTAAGAGGCCTAGAGAACATATATTGGGTGCCTCTCCTCTTTCCCTTTGTGTTGTTGGTCATCTTGGCTAATTACTGGAAGATGACGGTTCTGACCGAAAGGTGAACAACTCTTAATATAATGCCTTTGGTTTATGATCCTGGTGCTTGATTTTGTTGTCTTTTTATGTGCTTCTGTTTCTATAATGCTGTGTTTCCTTCTTTTATTATGTAAATGTTGATCGAGTTCCTACTGTTTTCCAACAGATTATAATTAAAGCATGATCCCGTTCTTCAAAGAATTCACAGTAATCTTTGAACATCAGTTGGGCCCATAAATAAACATAGTTACCCAAATCACACATTATAATGGTACCATATTCAGTTCCAAGCATACATAAATTGGCCTTTTGATAGCATGTCTTAAAATTTTTAGTTATACACAAATTATATTTTCCACACTTTATGGTGCGTGATTATATCATCTAAGCTAAATCTCTGCCAAGATATTAAAGAAAATTCAGAGCTCTTGAATAAGAAAATAAGCTTTAGTATTATTCATAGACACCTCTGTAACCCCCTGTCATGAACAAGTAGGGTATTTCTTATATCAGGGCAAAATTTCACAGCTAGATTTTCTGCCATTACTAAGTATGATGTCTAAATCATATGAAGTGCTTTTTGATTAGCAATATAGAATCCTATGGTCTTCAGTAGATTAGAAATATAGCAAGGTGTTTAGAGATTTGTGGGTGAGCCTATCTATGCATTTCATTATCTACAGTTTATTATTGGTTGAAACCTTACGTAAGCCATCTGTTATTTAAGATGGCTGTCCATAGAATGTATTTATGCACCTATTCTCTGTTCTTTTGTTCAGTATTTTTTGATATCTACCATGGAACAGGCACTTTTATAGATGTTCAGCAGGTAATGGGGAATAAAACACAATTCTTAATTTTCTGAAATTTTCTTTCTATTGGAGGAAATGCACATTTATAAATACAGCATAGTAAGTTGTATGCTAGACATATTAGACACTACTCAAGGAGCTTAGAACAAAAGAACTTCTCTGTGTCTTGGAGGAGTGTGTCTGTGCACGAGTATATATGTGTGTCTAAGGGATAGTCATTGACTGCATATATTATAAATCAGCCAAATTAATGAGGGAGAAGAGAAAATGTCCATAAGAAGAAACAACACATGAGAAGACCCATGACACGTGACAGAATATAACATGGTTAAAAACTGAAAGAAATTCAATGAAGACTGTAGAATGTCAGAGGGGAGGCCTGCAAGATGAGGACATAGGAAGAGATAGGAGCAGAATCACAAAGCCTTTATTAAGTCATTAGAAGTTAAATATAAGGGGAAATGGCCCTGAAAATGTTGAAGGAGGAGGGTTACACAAACAGATTTGTGCTTTGGAAGTGTTATTCTGGATATCGCAAACTGGAGAGGAGAAAAAAGAGAAGGTAAGAATATCAGTTGAAACACATTAATCCAGGTGGAGAATGATTACCTTCAACTAGAGTATGGGTAACAGAGAGAGAGAATGAATGGATCAAAGAGATCTTCAGGAGACAGAATGAGCAGGACTTAGTGATTGATTTTATGTAGGGTACAGAGGGAAAGAAAGAATTCAAGAGTGACTCTTAGGTTCCTAACATGGACAGCTGGGTAGGTGGCAACACAATTTACTAATATGGGGAAAGTAAAATAATGGGAATGTGGAAAAGGAAAGGTAAATATAATAAGCTTGGTTTTGACAAAGTTGAACTGAAGGTACTTCTGATATCTAAATATCTAGAAGCTGAAAGAATGAGCTTTGGCAATGAAAATAGATTTGGTAATCTTCAGAATGCTTCTAAATCCCACTTATCATTAATTCTCACTTAAAAGAAGTTCTTGTTGATTGTTTTACAATTTTAGTGTAATTTATTATTTTAATATTAAATGTAAAAATTGTATCTCTGTTTAGAAAAACAGATCAGCAATTATGATAAATTTATAACCACAATCACATAAGCTATTGAGGAAAATTCAGAAATATGTGAAACTGATAAAAGTTCTTTTAGAGTGAAATTGTCTTTTAGTGAAATTTCAGGGTGGATTCCCTAAAATGAACTGAAAAAAGAGGGTGATAAGTCCTCACTAAGTCCTGCTCATTCTGTCTCCTGAAGATCTCTTTGATCCATTCATTCTCTCTCTCTGTTACCCATACTCTAGTTGAAGGTAATCATGAGATAACATGACCCCACTATAACTGATTGATATAAAGTAACACTATGTAACTTTGCATGTAACACTATGTCTCTTCCTCTTTGCTTATTTAAAATGTCTCATTATTTTAGAGATTCAACTGAACCTAATACTTGATGTTTACACTGAAAAAATATGAACAAGTATTATAGTAACGAAGTCAAGTTTTTAAATATTTTGTTTTGTTATTTACTAATTAAGAAAATTTGCCTACCCCAAAGTCATAAAGGTATATTCCTATGTTTCCTTCTGGAAAGTTTACTACTTAACCTAAGGTGTTTGAACATATTATTTAACTTAAATTATTTGTTGTGTATGACAGGGATTAGGATTCATTATGGTTTATCCATAGAGTAATCTATTGGCATAGTATTTATTGAGCCGGCCATCCTCTGCCATTGATGCAGTGCATCTGTGTTGTAAAACAGATGACCATTTATGTGAGGAAAGCTTGATAAATAATTTAGAGTAGCGTATCTGGATGCTTTGAATTGATTACAAAATCTGCATATATTTTAAAATGATGATGATGGTAATATAATAGCTAATATAAAGCAGAATATAGTCATGTATTACATAACAATGGAGATACATTCAGAGAAATGTATCCATAAGCAATTTTGTTGTCTGAACAACAAAATTTGTTTGTGTAAGTTTGTGTATACTTACACAAACCTAGATGGTATAGTCTACTACATGTCTACGCTGTATGGCATAGCCTATACAGGATATAAACCTGTATAGCATGTTGTACTAAATACTGTAGGTGATTTTAACACAATGGTAAATATTTGTGTATCTAAACATACATAAATATAGAAAAGGTACAGTAAAAATGCGATGTAAAAGGTTAAAAAATGGTACAACTATATAGGCACTGATTGGAGCTTGCAGGACAGGAAGTTGCTCTGGTGAATCAATGAGTGAGTTGTGAGTAAACGTGAAGGCCTGGGACATTACTGTGTATTACTATAGATTATATATAAACACTGTATACTTATGCTACATTAAATTTATAAAAAATATTTTTCTTCAATAACAAATTAATTTAGCTAACTGGAACATTTTTACTTTATAAATTTTTATTTTTTTATTTACTTTTACTTCAAAAGAGTCAAAAGCATTTGACACACGCATTAGTCTAGGCCTACTTAGGGTCAGGATCATCCATATCACTGGTGCCACCTCCACATCTTGTCCTGCTGGAAGGTCTTGAGGGGGCAATAACACCCATGGAGCTGTCATCTCCTATGATAACAATGCCTTCTCTGGATACCTCCTGAAGGACCTGCCCTGAGGCTGTTTTGTAGTTAACTTTTTTTTTTTTTAGAAAGTAGAAGGAGTACACTCTAAAATAACAATAAAAAAGTATTGTATAATACATACAATAGTCACCTGTTATCATTATCAAGTTATTATGTACTGCACATGATTGTATATGCTACATTTTTTACAACTGGCAGCGTAGTAGGTTTTTTAGACCATCATCCCCACAAACAAGTGATTAATGTGTTGCACTGTGATATTAGGGTAGCTACAAGGTCACTCAGGTGATGAGGTAGGAATTTTTAAGATCCATAATAATCTTATGGGACCACTGTTGTATACACAGTCCCTCATTGACCAGAATGTTGTTATGCGTAATGGTACATGACTATACTTCAAAGTTCAAAAAATGTTGTGTTAACTGTGAACATATTTGGATTTTTTCTGTAGACGTTTTAATGCAGTGCTTCTTCAAGTGAGGTACCAAGACTATCTGCATGAAAATCATCTGAGGCACATGTTAAGCTGTGAATACATGAGCCCATTCCTAGGCTTATATAGAATATCAGAATCTTTGTGGGTGAGAACTAGATACCTGCATTTTTAATATGTCCTCCTGGTAATTTCCATAAATTTAAAAGAGAAGCATATTCCTTATATATCAGAACTCCCCTACTGTTAGGGTGTAGAGGCTGAAACTTTCAAGAAACATTGGCTTAGTTACTAAAAATTTTAATTCGGTGCATACGATACTACCTGCTTTGTTCTTTGTTATCTTTTGCCTTTTCTAGCTCAATATTTGACAATTCATGACTCACTCTTTATGCCTTGACAATACTGGGTTATGTGATTCCTTTTTTCCACTCCCCACTACATACTATAGTTCACAGTTACCCCTCATTCTTCTGTCTCTCCTGATCCCCCCAATTGTAGTCTCTTTTTTCCCTTGAGTGCAGATCTAACCACTCTCATCACTTCAGTATAATCTTTATTAGTTTTCTAGGGTTGCGTAACAAAGAACTAAAAACCAGGTGACATAAAACAACGGAAATTTATTATGTGACAGTCTGGAGGCTAGAAGTTTGAAATCAACGTGTCAGCAGAGCCGTACTCCTACCTCTTATACCTGTATCGGAATATTTCCTTTTCTCTTTCTAGTTTCTGGTGGTTCGTTGGCAATTCTTGGCATTCCTTGGCTTGTATAAATGTATCATGCCAATCCTGTGTCTTCATATGGCATTCATCCTCTTTGTTTTTATCTTTTCACATGCCATTCTTTTTATAAAAAAGACACCCAGTCATGATGGATTAGGGGCTCATCCCACTCTAGTATAACCTTATTATTTTTAAAAAAACTAATTATTTTAATTAATATGATCTGCAAAAATCTTACTTCTAAAAAAAGTCACATTCTGAGGTATGAAGGGCTTAGGGCTTTCATGTATCTTTTCTTGGGGGAAAAAATTCAACCCATAATAGTATCCTTTAAGAATTTTTCCCATGCTTTATCAAGAATTGCATAAGTGACTAAAAATAGAAGCAAAAATATAAAACATAATGATTATAGTATGTATTTATTATTTGGGGGAAAAGAAGATAATTTTTAATAAAAAAAGCCATAAGGGGAAAAATTGATAAATTTGATATATAAAAATGAGAAATTCTGTATGAAAGAGAAATTTGCAGCATGTAAAACCAGATGGAATATTTTAATTTCCAGGAAAAGATTTCCTATAATTCAATGCAAATTAAGCCATTCAGTAGAAAAATGGGCAAGAAAGGTGACATATCACTTTCCAGATCAGGAAATACAGTCATAACAATGTGCTTTTTTTTTTTAGACTTTACTCATGTAATCTCTTCCCTGGGCAAGCTATCTTCCTATATTCCCCTTGTCTCTTGCCCCAAACCTGCAATCAACCCTCACTCTGTCTCCCTAACTTTTATATCTTTTTTGACTCATCTCAGGGGCAGTGTCATGGAGCTCTTTTACCCCCATCCTCCACTCCCATAATGTTCTATGCACATCTCTATCATTGTCCTTTTCTTGTAGCATGATCTCTTTGTCTTCCCTCTGAGATTCCTAGCTCCTTGCCCACAAAGATTATGTGAAATTCATATTTAAATCATGAGAACAGAACTCGTACTATTTAATACAAATGTTTCAAGTTAAAAATGAATTGCCCATTGTGTTACTCAAAGTCTCACATAAGGAATAATTTATTTAATAAATTCACCCTAAATATTGGTGGCAGAAGAATGTAAACAGGTCATTTCATTGAACATTAACTAGTAGATCACCTAACAAACTTATCACTTTTCCTCATTTGTGAGAAAATTCTGAAATAAATGTGATGCTGAATGAAGCAGTAACTTATTCCTGACAAGGTTTATTTATTATGAACATTTTAAAATAAGTTTTTTAAAAGTATGATTCCTCCTTCTTGAATTTAATGTATAGTAGGGTATAATTATTAACGAACAATTATAAGCAAACATTGCAAAGTTCCACACTTTCCCATAATCCCATATTATTTCCAGAACTTTTTTTCCTTCTGAAGACAGTAAAGAGATAGAATTGATTAATTTACCTAGGATTCGATAGCTCATTTCAATCAGCAGATATATTTTAGTATCAAAGAAGAAAAATTAGAACATCAGACGGGATTCAAAAATTGTTCAAATAAAGAGAAGAATAACAAAGGAATTATGCACTTTTAAAGCTCCTTTCTTCACTGAATAAAGATTAAAATATTATCTGATTATTAACTTCTTGTTCTTTACTCAAAAAGTAATGACTCACAGACATTCATTTCTGTCTTGAAATTCTTTTTCTCCTATTCTGAATTTTGCATCCTAATTTTGACAAAGTTGGGCATTACATTCTAGCATATACATGCATGGGAAATTAGTCTTTGGATATGCCTATAATCAATGCTTTTTGAAGTCATATAAACATCATGGAATGTTTGTTCCTCTATCTTTGTAAACTAAGTAAGTTCTAGTTTGAGACCCATGGAAAATTAAATTTTCTGCTTTGTAGTTGCTTTGGACATTTTATTATAGTCTAATAGTGAAACAACACCTACTTAAAGAGATTTTTTTAGATTTCCTCAGAAGGACTAGCAACATTCAAAGCTACCCAAACATCGACCATTCCAAAAGAATTAAAGTAAAAAAGTGAGCATATTTTATCCCAGTGTACACTAAGACATAGGAAAATAAGATGTATTATCCAGGATCATATATGATAGTTACTGCTGTCATGGTTGACAATTGCTGCACCAGTTGCAGTATAATTATTTTCTTTTCAGATGCTTGCTTACCAAGACTCTTTTGGGGGTGGTGGGTTAAGGTGGATTTTCTTTTTTTTTTTCTTTTGAATCTAGGGAAAACAAGAATGAGTATTTCTTTCCTTATCATCACTAAGCTTCTTAATTTCAAGAACTCATTCCAGCTAAGGTATCCAGCTGGGCTACATTGGATTATAAGGCTTACGCTAATTCACCTGCAGCATCTTGATAAACATATTTAATGATGGATGAAGGGAATTTAGTTTTTACCTGACAGGAGAAGCAAGTCTTCGGGCTGTTAGTAAGTGCTACACAAACCAAACTGCAGTTAGAGACAACTGTGAAAATAATACCTAGTATATATGCCAGAGCCAACAGTTACCTGGAAGCATATAGAAAAAAAGATCCTCTTAATTCAGTCATCGTGTTTGACCTAATATTTCATTAATTTGTACCAAACAGGCAATAAGTTTTTGAAAATAAAATTGCTATGAGACTTTAAGAAAACAATCATAGTATCTATAGTACTGTTGTAACTCAAATTAGACTAAAAATATTGCAAATTATGTGTCTTTTAAAGATCTTGCTTTAATAAAAGTATTTTTAGCTTGTGTAGGAAATACTCATAAAGGACATGAAAACTAGTAAGATAACCTGTCTCATAATCATATTTTCCCTTTTATTCTGTCCAGTGAAAGCCTTTATTAAGGAGAATGCAAAGATAAACCTCATGTAAATGAAGACTAAATTATTCTTTTAAGTCTAAAGTAATGATTCTTCACTTTTTAGAGAATCATATATTACTACAATTTTGATACCATTTATTACATCCCAACACTTCGAATAAAAGTTTGAAATGGTTGACTGATAACAGTAACAAAAAGGCTTGTTGTTATCATTGCAGTTTAAGTATGGAAAAATAAATGTAGCAACTATAGAAGCCATATAATAGCTCCTGATGGAGCTTAAAACTTCACAGTTTTTGGCAGTTCAAGAAGATTCAGAAACTACAGTGACTTTTAAAGTAAATGGGAAGCAGAAATTCAACATTATTTAGGAAAGGCAAATGGTTGTCTGAAATAGGAAGTAGACTTCTAACAAGCAGCACTGTGATCTAGAGCTTATTAAATAATGAAAAGGAAAATGTCCTCAGTTGTACAACAAGTGGAGATATGCAGGAGATTCAGAAATGAGTAATAATGATATCTACCACTTATTGGATGTCTTCTGTGTATCAGGCTTGCATTACATACACTGCATTCTTCCTAACATTCCACATGGAACAATTTGCCTTCATTTTATGGTCAAAAAAATGAGATTCAAGGTCCTGGCTTTACAGCTATTGAGGTTCATTTTTGTTTTTTGCTTTTTCCACTGTCATCCAAAGTCCACAATGGTCATGCAAGTAATTGATCTATGCAAGTGTGATGAAAGCAAAGCTCACATTTCTTTTCTTCACACCATTAGCATTTATTGCTTTCAAGAAAAGTGCATCCTTGAGTCCCTAGAGGTGCTCTTAATGGGCTGGGGTTGCACCTATTGGGAATCCTGTAAAGAAAAGTCAGAGATTCGATGAGAAGTTAGAAAAGATGATTACAGGTGATTTCTACAGATGAAGCTTTGATCAAAAAGAAAAAATCAAGTAGAGAACCCTGAGGGTAAATGGGCCAGTGACTGTGGATGAAAACATAAAACATAATCAACTACTTGATTTGTTAGCTTATCTTTCTTAACTGGGTATCATTTTGGGTACATCATACTGTTTTTGTTTCTGTAACACAGAATAGCAATACCTTAACTGATCTCTATAGCTTAAGCTTTTATTAAGCCAACATGCCAATTCATTATAAAGTATCTGTATTCCTACCAGTAAATTAGCAATACTATTTCTTAAAAGCAAAACATCACCAAACAGTAAAACAAACTCTAGATACCAATTTAGCATTTCATATATTTCCATTATTTAAACACAGAAGTAGAATTTCATATTTGAACTTAAGATTTTTGCCGAAAGTACTCAAATATTCACTATTCTAAAAAGAAAGGCTTACCATTTAAGAGTATCTACTCACCTTATATATCTCGATTTTACATATATGAACTTAATTACCATAAAATGTTTTCTTTTATATGACCTTCATAGATCCTGGCCACCAAGATTGTTGGACTGGAAAGGAAGTAGGGAAGTGAGAGCAGGAAGGGAAGATAGCCAATTAAGTGTAAGTTATCAGGCAAATTAATATTATGGGCAAGTAGGACTTGATGCTAGTGTTGGGGTCAGAAAACAATACCCCCAAATGAAGTCCTCATAAGCAGCCTCAGAAGCAAAACTTTTTCCCTGACCTCATACTTCCGTCCTGCCTTTCAGTCCCATTCTCCCCTGAGGCTAGCCATAGAAACTAGAATCTGTCTTTTCCAAGGCAGGTCATAGAGATAAGAACCCTTATTTTTCTGAAGCCAGCCATACAACCTAAAATATTGTTCTAACTTTTCCACTCCCTATCTATATAAATAGTGGCCATAAAAAAATTATCTAACCTACCTTGTTTGACTGTAGTTCATAAGATCCCCTATTCCAGAGAGGGACCTCTCTCTGGAAAGAAGGAATGCATACTCAGAGAGGACAAGAAGAATCTAGACTGACAGGCCTTGCTGGGTTTCCCTACTCAATCAGTTAGCAGTATATCATACCCTTTTTGTCCAGTCATATTTCTACACAGCTGTCTATACTTTGTTAAACCTAAGACATAAAAATGGACAATTTCCCTTGTATCTTTGGATCTTCATTCTGAAGGCTCCTGTGTGTACACAGTAAGTAAATTTGAGTGCCTTTTCTGTAATTAATTTGCCTTTTGTGAGTTGATTTTTCATAGAAACTTAAGAGGGCCATGGAGAACTTTCCCCCTTGACCCCTACACTACTAAAATATCTGAGAGCCACTGTAAAATATGTATTTCAGAGTATCCTACCAGAAGGATGAGAAAACTTGGATATTTATAGACCATCTCCTGCTATAAGATCTATAAGGTAGTTAGTTAACTGAGGCTTCCTTTCAGGGAATATTCATTCTTAGGCAATTCTGACCTGCTATATATAGGTACAGACAGAGCAGAATTTGAGGCTGGAGATTGGTGAGAAGATGCAGACATTGGCAATTGAAGTTCCTGGAATGCAGTAAAATAATTAAGACCTGAGTGGATACAGTTGTGATGCAGATTAATTTTTATTTTTTGTAGAGAAGATAACTCTTGGAGCTGTCAACAAGTAGAAAACATTAAATACCATGTGACTGAATTAAATCCACAAAGTAGAGCATAAAAATGAAGACAAGGGCACATACTGACACATGAGGCATTTCAACATTAAGGGATCAGGCAGAAGAGGAAAGACCACAAAGGAGTCCAGGGAGGAATGATCAATAAGATAAGAGGGAAACCAATACAAGAGAATAGTGTCCTGCAATCAAAGTGAGTTAAATATATTGAGAGGGAATGATCAGCTGTATTACATGCTGCTAATAGGTCAGAAATGAAAAAAGACTTGGATTTTATAGTGGGTTTAACAACGTGGATGTTAAGGACCCTTAACAAAACAATGTCACTGGAATGATGCTGGTTGAAACGAGAATAAATCAGTTTTATAAAGGAACAGGAGGAGGGTGGGAGGGAAAAAAGGAAGAGAGGGAAGGAGAAAGAGAGAGGAAGTATGGCCAACTTATTTGAGGATGGTGATTGCAAAGAAGAGAAAGGAAATGAGGCATTAATTGGTACGATTGTAAGAAGGCATGTACAGAGGTGCCTGGCACACATCCAGGAAATATTTGGTGAATATATTGGTGAATAAATAGTGAATTAAGTGAAGGCCTCTGTGTCAGATGCTTTTAGAATACAGAGAGGCCTTGGGGAGATGCTTATTCCTCTTGAGATACCCTTCCCTTATACTCAGTGAAACTCAATGTGAAGGTGTATTGCCTCGATGACTATTGAGGGCCCCTTGAGGGTGCAGTCTTCCAGGGTTCAGAGAAAGTGAAGAAAAGACGAGTCAATGTGGCACTCATCTTGGGAAGGAAGGCTATGTACAAAGCATTGGTTTGGGAGCTGGAGAAGGTCATATTGGAGCTATAGCTTCATACTCAACGAAGATGAGTCTTCACTGCCAAGCTCAGAAATGGGTGCTTTTTTCTGTAGTCATGGAGAGCCAAGACCCTTTATGTTTATAACTGCATGTTGGGCACGTCTTGGTTGAGAGAAAGGCTGGTCTGTCCTTCAGATTAGTCTTACCACACGGAAGCCGAGAATTGTGAAACAGAGTGCTTCGGCATTTACAGTCTGGCCATTTGGAAGGAAGCTCAGAGTAAACTTTGCAGGCAGGAGTGTGGGTGAGTGCCAGGGATGATCTTACTGTATGGCCATATCTTGTTGTGTTGTTCCATCTGTGCTTAGAGTAATAAAAGACCTTGAGGAGAGGAGACCTAGTTCTAGTGTTTAGCCTTCACCTTACATCTTATGTGTATTGCCTTGGGAAAGCGATGTAACATGTTTGGTAATATAACATAGAAGAAAGGGAGAAGGAGGAGATGAAGAGAAAGGGATAAAGATGTTTTTTCTTATTTTTTTTAATAGGAGAGATATAATCATATGCTTATATACTGATGGAAATTGTCTCATAAAGTTGAAAGTTTGATTATTTTAGTAAGCACCCCCAAGAGGTTGCCTTGAGCAGGCAAGTTTAGAAAAAATTGTATTAGATCCTTTTAATGAACTAAACATATTTTATTATTAAATCAGGCTAGTTAAAACCTTAATTTTCCCTTTTTCCATCCTGCCTTCCTTCTTCCTTCCTTTCCTTATATCCCTCCTTCCTTCCATAATAATATATGAATGCATACTATGAGGCAGGGCCTGAACTAGGGACTAATACATAAAAGAAGGTCTATGACAGCTCATTAAGGAGATTGAAGTTCTTTGATAACAAGAACCAAGCAAACAAAAATTGAAATAAGTCATTGAAATAAATGACTAGTGCTCTGATAGCCAGAGGAGGACAAATGAGTCCATTCAGAGTATAAAGGACTACAGAATTTCTTCCTAGAGGACATTACTTTTTAAACAATAATATTTAACACTAGATGGGAATTTCTATTGATCATCTATGAAATCAGATTTCTTTTAACAGTGTTTTTAGATAAATGGAACATAGCTAATTTGTTTCAAAGCTTCTGTTTATCTCCCATTGTAATTTGTATCCAAGATTAATGAGATGATCTGATTTGAATGACCTCAGTTTTCAAAAGACTAATTCATCATCTTCTTAAGCAGCCTTAATTGTAATGCCATGCTCTTACGATATGAAAGAGGCATATTCCAATGAGTAACATTTTCAGGAAAAGCATCAAATCATATCCAAACAAGTCCCAGAAAAATCAGCTGAGAAACTGCACTCAAATCAATTAAAGAAGGCTTCAAACCCCTAGGTGTTTTTGAAAAACTTCCAGACAACACTTTTGTGGAATCAGGATGATCTTAATGCACATTGTTTCACACCCAATTTGTTGTGCATAGTTTGTCCTGCCTTCCATGCCAATTATACTCCAAAAATGCTTTGTGTGCAGCCTGGGAGAGGTATAAACGAATTAAATGCAGGCTTGATTGTACTATGTGGTAATTGGATCTTTGCACTTCACCATAGCCTCATCATGAATGTGCATATTTTCCAAGAGCTTGCATTTTGAGTAGGTATCCCATTCTTTTCAGAGTTGATATGGACATACACTTGATTATTCTCAGATATGAAATATGTGCTTATGAAGAGAAGTAAGTTCAGAAATGGAGGGGGTATTTTTTGTTTGTTTTTTAATTCAATAGCACATGGAGGACAAATTGGTGATCTAGAAGGCTTGTGATTATGGCACACATCTGAGCTATTGAATATGTTTCAGTTTCCATTTGTAATGAGGTGGCTAGGAAATTAGCTATGTTGTATTAGTCTGAGGCATATTTATATTTCAGTCAAATGGTAGGAAATAATCTATCCAGGTAGTACCTGTCTTATTAGTTTCTTTAGGCTGCTATAATAAAATAACTTAAACTGGATAGCTTATAAACAACAAAAAATTATTTCTCATAGTTCTGGAGGCTGGGAATTCCAAGATCAAGGCACTGGTAGATTTGATGCCTGCTAAGGGCAAACTTTCTAGTTCAGAGATGGTGTCTTTCCTCTGTGTCCTCACATGGCAGGATGGGTGAGGGGTCTCTCTTCATGACCTAATCACCTCTCAAAGCCCCCAACTCCTAATACCCTCACCTTGGGGATTCGGACTTTAGCATATGAAATTGGGGGGACATAAACATTCAGACTATAGCAGTACCTTAACTAAAATAACTAGACACATTCTAGTGCTTTTATTGAAGATCGTATTTCATTATACATATCAAAGCATATGAACTTTTTAAGAGAAGAGTGTTTACTTGTTTTGTTCAGTACTTTTTATTGCTTTTCCCGGTATCTAGTACAATGTTGAATAGTGGAAGGAATGGAAATATTTGCCTTGTTTTCAATCTTTGGGTTAAAAGCTTTTAATGCTTTACCTTTAAGAATAATGTTAGTTTTTGGTTTTTCATAGGTGTCTTTCATCAGTTTAAGGACAGTTCCTTCTATTACCAGTTTGCTGAAAATTATTTCCATAAATAGATATTGAATTATTTAGCATGCTTTTACTGTATTTATTGAGATGATATGACCATATACATTTTCTGCCTTATTCTATTAATATATAAATGGAATTAATTGGTTTTCAATCTACAGATAAATCTTGTATGCTGAAATAAACTCTACATAGTGTTGCTGTATTATGCTTTGTGCAAATTGCTAAATTATTTGCTATTTTTTGTTAAGGATTTTGTGTTTATGTTCATGAGGGATATTGGTCTGTAATTTTGTTTTCTTACAATGTATATATGTATTTGCCATATTTTAGAATCAGAGATTCAGGGACCTAGTCTGTATTTTCTGACTGTTTTTTTGTATCATGAGCATTATTTCTTTTCCAAACATTCAACAGAATTCACTTCAAAAGATTATTAAGGCCTAAACGTTTTTGTGTGTGTGTGTGAAAAACTTTAATTACAAAATCAATTTTGAAAATAAATATAGGGATATTTGGATTTTTTATTTCCTCTTTTGTCAGTTTTGGTAACTTTGTTTTTCAAGGAATCTGTGTGTTCCCATGTAAGTTGTTAAATTCATTGGCATAAAATTGTTCACAGCACTCTCATAGTCTTTCAGTGTCTATAGGTAGGATCAGGAGGAACTCAATAAGTATTTGTTGGAGGTTGAATAAATGAATAAGCCATAGTAATGTACCCAACTCTTTTTTTAACTCATCCACTGATTTTTAAACTTTTTCTAAAGCAAAAAAAAAAAAAATCCTTTGATCAGACAAAAAACTTCCTCAGAAACTTTAAACCAGGTTAAAAAATATGAATATGAATAAAGGGGAGATAATTTTTAGAAAACATGAGCTTCTTCAACCTCCTCCCTCCATTTTCCCAAGGTAACAACCCAGAAGAACCTCTGCCTTTTATGAAAACTTAAGAGCTCTATTGAATACATTAAATCACTGAACTATAGGTTTATTAAATGCAGAATGAAATCTTATTCAATTTTGCATTTTCTATAATACTTAGTACAGTTATGTGCACATAGTGTTCAGTACATGTTTTATTAATGAATTAATTGAAACAAATGTCTTTGAGCTATGTCAAAGAAATAAAAATAATCAATTTTTGGAATAAAGCACGCTTTGTAACATACACAAAATTGAAGTTAGAGTCTTTATATAATTTTCAGAGCTTAAAAAGATCCCAGCATTGTAAATCTACTTTGGTATTTATATTAGCACGAGGAATATTTGATGGAGTGCAATAGTTCTGCTTTGAGGTATGACCTATATCTATGCTAATTTCCAGACACTATAACCAAGCAGTAATTAGACAGGCAGGGGGCCATTAGAAGGTAGTGCATTTCTCTTTCTTCTCATAAATTTCTGATGCGATCAGTTTGTTTATCAAATGAGGAGCCAAGATTTGCATTATTAATATCCTGACTTAGGCTTTGTATCACAGCATTAACTTTTTTGCCTTCGAACCTATGACAATGACAATGACTGACGAAAATTCTTGAGGTTCTGCTGGTAAACAAAATATTTTATGTTTACCCTGTAACGTGGTCACAAATATGGCTGTATTTCCTTTAAGGGGTTCATAAAGCTATTTCTGGCTCAAAAGTGTTGTAATTTCATTTGCATGGGAACTAATTAGTTTTCCTTTAGTCTCTCTTTTCCCACTAAAATGATAAATACTTATTCTTTTTGAGCTCCAAAACCAGACTCAGAGATCCTTACAAATTATTCATCTTTCTTCTCTTTTGGCTGTAGTCTCAAAATTAAAGGTGCAACAAGACTTTTTGGTAGATTTTCTCAAGCTCGAAACAGTTCAAAATAAGGCATTTTTAAGGAAAATTTAAAACAGCCAAATAAGGTAATTTTTTTGTTATCCTGATAACTAATGACTTTTACTAGACCAGTAGAAGTAAAACTTCACACCAAGCACTGTACACAATGACAGTGTGGATTTGTTACACATTATAATCCGTGTTATTAATCTTGTGATTGACCTTATAATAATAATTACCAGAGATATGATTGTAGAGGTATAAATACTATTTGCTACATAACTCATTTACCCTAAATACTTTCCTATACTTCCTGCTCCTTTCAATTTCTTTCCTGCTCCCTGTTCCTCTTGTTTCCAATTTACTCTACTCCCACCCCACCCCCTTTTAGGAAATAAATATTAATTACTGAAAAGGAACCCAGCTACTTCAAAAATACCAAGTCTTTTGTCTTTGAAACCAGAATCATTCCATGGTTAGCCACTACCATGTTACTGGAAGCCTGAGTTATATTAAACTGGCTTTATGTTACCTATTGATCATGATCCTGTGATATTCTCAAAAATCATATGACTGTTTTCCAAAGAAAATATGGGAGACCAAAGGAATGCTACATGTACTTAGCTAATATCAGTAAGTGTCATCTGCACAAATGTCAGGATTCAAACTTTTCTCTGGTATTACTTCCCATAAAGTATGAATCTCCTCAAAGGAGGTCTCTTACTGAAGTCTTTGTTTCTTAAAGTGATTAATACCTTAACAATGGGAGGTGACATATCTTATTTCTAGCCACCTTCTTACTGTACATACTTATACAAGTTACTTAATCTTTCTTAACCTTACTTACTTTGTCTGAAAATGGTAATAATAACATTTCACAGGGCTGAAGTGAGAAATAAATAATGTGGTGCTGATTAAGAGGAAAATTAACCAGTTCTGGTAAAAATAGTAAAAATGCTATCTATAGTTATCATTGCTATTATTATTTTCATCATCCTTGTTATAAACTACCTGCCGAGAATTCCTAAATTGATAAATTCTTCCAAGATCCAAGTCCAGAAGAGTATAGCTGAGAAGTTGCCATAGGTCTGTTTTCCCAGAAAATAGAATCTGAAATGGGAATTTGTATGAAGGAAGTTTACTGAGGAATGCTTTCAGCAACACCTGTGAAAAAATGAGTGGTCAGAAGAGTTTGAACTGAGATGCAGGTACCTATGACTTCAGTAGAATATCTAGGGACCTCTGGACATGTAATGGCCCTTCAAAGTTGACCCCAATTGAGAGAAGACAAACTAATATTTATGATTTATAGTCTCACATTGACCAGTCATTGGATGTGGGTTGGTCCAAGGGGAGGGAATGAAATCTGGCTTGAGATAGCTTTGTTCATTTGAAAGCAATCCTGAGGAAACTCAGCTCAGTGCTGGAATTTCAGTTGAGTAAAGGCCCTAGGATTTCTGGTGGTCTATTAATTTCCATCTGTTCAATAGGTGGGAGTGATCCCATGCCAGTGTGACCCCGAAGAGCTCCAGCAAAGAGACCTTCATATCTTCTTCATTGATTTGTAACCACGTAATCTAGTCTCTCAATCAATTTTTCTTCTCTTTAAGAAAAAGCATTCCCGACCTTTGAAATAAGTAGTTGCCCAGTAAGGGTTGTATAGGGAGATTTTTATATGAGAAAAGAGACATAGGTATGTGTGGAAGGGGTATAGGTATGGAGGAGTGAAACCCCTGAATTAGATTTACCAAAAAAGATAGACTCATAATGTTTTTCCCCTAAACTTGGAAGTAAAACATTTCTCTAATGATGAAAATTTATGTTTAGCAATTGTGAACACACTTTACAGTGGACGCCAAATTACCTCCACATCCTGGTATTCATGACCTGTGTAATCCCTTCATATTGAATATGGGTAGGGCCTGTGACTTGCTTATGATCCACAGAACACAGAGAAAGTGATGAGATTTCACATCTGTGATTACATTACATGAAATTGTAACTTCTGTCTAAGTAGCGGATTCTCCCTCTTCCTCTCTCATATGTTCACTTTCTGAAGAAAACTGTCATTATTGTGAGGTGCCCTCTGGAAAGGTCCATGTGGCAGGGGACTAAGGTTGGCCTCAGCTGTTAATCTGCAAAGAATTTAGGCTCTCAGTCCAACAGCACTGATTGAACTGAATTCTGACAACAACCACGTGAGCTTGGAAATAAATCCTTGCCCAGTGGTGCTTTCAGATGAGATCCTAGTCCTGGCTCACACCTTGATTGCAGGCTTGCTAGAGACTGTGAAACATAGAACCCAGTTAATCCATGGATAAACAAAAGATATGAGAAAATAAATGTGGGTTGCTTTAAGCTACTAAATTTGTGGAATTTTTTAAGTATAAAATTCCCTGTATTCACTGCTGATATATAGGAAAGCAATTGACTTTTGTATATTAACCTCCTATCCTGCAACCTTGCTGTATAGTCAGCCACCTTATTTGTGGGTTCTGTATCCACAGATTCAACCAACCATGGATTAAAAATATTTGAAAAAATATGACAATAAAAATAATATAAATTTTTATAATAGAGTAAAACAACTATTTATATAGCATTTACATTGTGTTAGATATTACAAATAATCTAAAGGTGATTTAAAGTATATAAGAGGATCTATGTAGGTTATATGAAAATACTATGCCATTTTATGTAAAGGACTTGAGAATCCTCAGATTTTGGCTTTCACAGAGGATTCTGGAACCAATCCCCTATGGATACTGAGAGAGGACTATAAATGCTTATTAGTTCCAGGAGATTTTTTTGGTTGATTCTTTCAGATTCAGTACGTAGATGACAATGTCATCTGCAAACAAAGATAATTTCGTTTCCCAATATCTATATCCTTGTTTACTTTTCTTGTCTTATTGCGTCCCCTTTGCTTCTATCTTCTTAAAAAGATTGTGTAGAACAGGTATAATTTATTTCTTAAATGTTATTAGAATTCACTAGCAAACCCAGCTTGGTCTAGTGCTTTCTGTTTTTGAAGATTATTAATTATTAATAATTTCATTAATAGATGTAGTCCTATTCAGATTGTCTATTTCTTCTTGTGTAAATTTGGCAGATTCTGTATTTTAAGAGCTCAGTTCATTTCATCCAGGTTATCAAATTGTGGACATAGAGTTGTTCATAATATTTCCTTATTGTACTGTTAATGTTTATGGAATCTGAAGTGATGTCTTGAAGTGATGTCTCCTCTTTTGTTTCTGATGTTCGTAA
Organism: Lepilemur ruficaudatus; assembly: GCA_963574885.1. Lineage (NCBI taxonomy): Eukaryota > Metazoa > Chordata > Mammalia > Primates > Lepilemuridae > Lepilemur > Lepilemur ruficaudatus. The sequence goes on along the minus strand of CAUYRT010026365.1, from coordinate 119,372 downwards.
TTGGTATCTTTTTTTTTTTTTTCTCAGTTGGCCTGGCTAGACGTTTATCAACTGTATTCACCTTGTCAAAGAAATAACTTTTGATTTTGTTGGCTTTCTCTGTTGATTTCCTGCATTCAGTTTCATTGACTTCTGCTCTAATTTTTATTTCATCTTTGCTTTTTCTTACTTTTGATTTACTTTTCTTTTTCTGGTTTCTTTAGGTTAAAGCTTAGATTATTGATTTTTAGCTCTGTCTTCTTTTCTAATGTAGGTATTCAATGCTATAAATGTCTCTCTAAAGCACGGCTTGAATTGCATCCCACAAATTTTGATGAGCTTTGTTTTCATTTAGTTCAAAAAATTATTAATTTTTTGGAGATTTCTTTCAACTATGTGTTATTTAGAAATGTATTGTTTAATCTTCAGGTGTTCTGGAATTTTCTCTCTTTCTGTTGTTTATTTCTAGTTTAATTCTACTGTGGTCTGAGAGGAGACATTGTATTAGTTCTGCTTCTTTTGAATTTGTTAAGGTGTATTATATAGCCCAGAAAGTGGTTTTTCTTGATACATGTGTTATGAGAGCTTGAGAATAATGTGTATTGTGTTGTTGTTGGATGAAGTAGTTGATAGATGTCAATTATATTCGGTTGTTCAATGGTACTATTGAATTAAAAAATATGTCATTACTTATTTTCTGTCTGATCTATCCATTTCTGGTAGAGGGGTGCTGACATCCCCAACTATAATAGTGAATTCATTTATTTCTCCTTGCAGTTCTATCAGTTTTTGCCACATTTATTCTGATATTGTTGTTAGGCATATATACATTAATGATTATTATATCTTCTTATAGAATTGACCCCTTATCATTATGTAATGCCCCTCTGTATTGCTGATAACTTTCCTTCCTCTGAAGTCTGCTCTGTCTGAAATTAATGTGGCTACTCCCGCTTTCTTTTGATTAATGTTGGCATGGTATATGTTTCTTCATTCCTTTATTTTTAACCTACAAGCACATTTATATTTAAAGTGGGTTTCTTTTAAACAATATATATTTGGGTCTTTTAAATATATTCTAACAATCTCTGTCTTTTAATTACTACTTAGATCATTTACATATAAAGTGATTATTGATACAATTGGATTAATATTTACCTCTGATATTGTGTGATGTATATTTGGACTTTATCTCTGGCACACAGCTCCTAAAACCCTTGGAATCTCTTAAGTAATAAATGTCTTTTTGCATGATAATGAGATGAATGATGGCTATGGTCTCCTGGATAGCCTCATGATTGGGGGGTTGGTTGCTAGGAGAACCAACTATGTGATTAGAGGGTTAGAACTTTCTTTCCCAGCCTCCAACCTCTAGAGAGGGAAGAAGGTTGAAGGTTGAGTTGATCATCAATGACCAATGATTTAATCAACCATGCCTATGTAATAAAGTTACCACAAAACCAAAAAGGACAGGGTTTGAAGAGCTTCTGGATAGTTGACCATATGAAGGTATCTAGGAGGTGGCACATTTAGGGAGGACATGGAAGTTCCATGCCTCTTCCCTTCCATAGCTTTTCCTATGCAACTATTCAATCTGTCTGTTTATTTGTATCGTTTGTAATATCCTTGATGATACATGGGTAAATGTAAATAAAATGTTTGAGTTCTGTGAGCTACTCTAGCAAATTAATTAAAACTAAAGATTGTGGGAACTCTAATTTATGGCTGGTTGATCAGAAGTAGAGGTCTCAACTTGAGGCTTGTGGTTGTCATCTGAAGTTGGGGGAAGCCTTATGGGAGTGAGCCCTTAACCTATGGGATCTGACACTAGGTAGATAGTTCCTCAAAATCAAATTGAATTAGAGAAAACCCTGCTAGTGTCAGCTGGAGTATTGATTGGCTGCTGGTGGAGAGAAATCCTCACTCATTTTGGTGACCAGAGATGAAGTATTCTGTGTTGAAAGTATGAGAGTAGGAAAAGTAGTTTGGTTTTTCCTGTCTCTTTATACTACCATATTTGTTAACTATTTTCTATTTATTGCCCTTGTTTGTCCTTCTTTGTTCCTATTTTTGTCTTCCACTTTTTTCTGCCCTTTGTGATTTAATTGAATATTTTTTATGATTATTTCTCTAATTTCTCAGCATATCTGTCACATTTCTTTTTTTCATAGTTGCTCTAGAGTTTGCTATATACCCTTACAATTAATCCAAGTGTCTTTTCAAATAACACTATGCCATTCATGGGTAGTGCAGGTACCTTACGATAATAATCCTGATTTATCCCTCCTGTCTTTTGTATTATTACTGTCCTTCATTTCACTTATATATAAGCACATGCAAACATATATTCACACACAGACACAGTCAAATACGTTGTTGCTATTATTTTGAATACACTGTTATCTCATAGATCAATTAAAAATAAAATAAAGTTTTTGTTTTACCTTTACTTGTTCCTTCTCTGATACCCTTCTTTTCTTTATATAGATTTGAGTTTCTGTCCTATATCATTTGCCTTTTCTCTAAAGACTTATTTTAACATTGCTGGCAAGGCAGGTTTCCTGGCAACAAACTCCCTCATTTTTGTTTGTCTGAGTAAGTCTTTATTTCTCCTTTACTTTGGTGAAGGAGACTTTCACAGAATATAGAATTATAGGTTGTTTTTTTTTATCCTCTCAAAAATTTAAATATTTTACTCCACTTTCTTCTTGCCTGCATGGTTTCTGAGAAGTTAGATATAATTATTATCTTTGCTTCTCTATAGATAAGGTATGTTTTTTCCTTTGCTTTCTTTCAGAATTTTTCCCTTATCTTTGATTTTCTACAGTTTGAATATAATATGCTTAGGTGTATTTTTTTTTTTTGCATTTATTTTGCTTTTTGTTCTATGAACTTCCTGAATCTGTGGTTTGGTGTCTGACATTAATTTTGAGAAATTCTCAGTCATAATAGCTTCAAATATTACTTCTGTTCCTTTCTCTTTTAATTCTCCTTCTTGTATCTCTATTATATGTATGTGACACATTTTTTTCCTATAGTTTTTGGATAATTTTCTCTGTTTTCTCTTTTTTCTTTTTGTTTTTCAGTTTTGGACATTTCTATTGAGATATCCTCAAGCTCAGAGACTCTATTCTCAGTCATGTTTATGGGTGAGGAAATGAGCCTATTAAAGCCATTCCTCATTTCTGTTACAGTGTTTTTGATCTCTAGTATTTCTTTTTGATTCTTTTTTTTAAATTTCAAAATATTAAGGGGGTACAAATGTTTTTGGTTAAGTGGCTTGTTTTTGTAATGCTTGAGTCGCAGCTATAGGTGTGCCCGTCAACCAAATAGTGTTCAGTGTACCCATTAGGTAGTTTTTTACCCCCCCTTCTCCTCCCTCCCCCCTGCTTGATTTCCACTGAGTTTTATTTCCCTCTGTGCACGTGTGTACTCATTGGTTAGTTCCAATTTAATAATGAGTACATATGGTGTTTATTTTTCTAATCTTGAGATAGTTTACTTAAGAGAATGGTCTCCAGTTCCATCCAAATTTTTGGAAAAGGCACTAGTTTATCATTTTTTATGGCTGAGAAGTACTCCATGATATACATATACCACATTTTATTAATCCACTCATGAATTGATGGGCACTTGGGTTGATTCCACATCTTTGCAATTGTGAATTGTGCTGCAAGAAACATTTGAGTGCAGGTGTCTTTTTGATAGAAACACTTCATTTCATTTGGATAGATAGCCAGTAGAGGGATTGCTGGATTGAATGGTAGATCTACTTTTAGTTCTCTGAGGAATCTTCATACTGTTTTCCATAGAGGTTATACTAATTTGCAGTCCCACGAACAGTGTATAAGCATTCCTTTCTCTCCACATCCACACCAGCATCTGTTTTGTACTTTTTAATATAAGCCATTCTAACAGGGATAAGGTGATATCGCATTGTCATTTTAATTTGCATTATTTTGATTCTTTCTTAGGATTTTCATCTCTTTGCTTACATTATCTACATGATCTTGCATGTTATCTACTTTATACATTAGAACTCTTAGCATATTAATTGTAGTTGTTTTCAACTCCCAGTCTGATAACTCTAACATCCCTTCCATATCTGATTTTGGTTTTGATGCTTGCTCTGTCTCTTCAAACTGTGTTTTTTGCCTTTAGTGTACCTTATAATTTTTTCTTGGTAACCAGACATGATGTACTAAGTAAAAAGAACTGCTGTATATAGATAGACCTTTAGCAATGTGGTAGTGAGGTGTGGGGGAGGGGAAGCATTCTACAGTCCTGTGATTCAGTATGAGTCTGCGAGTGAGCCTGTGCCTCTGGACTGTGAACCTCAAAAGTCCTTCTCAATTATCCTTCACCCCTTTTAGGTGTAACAGAATGGCCAGAGTAGGCTAGAATGGGGGTATTTGCCTCCCTAGGTCAGTTAGGCACTGAAAAGTCTCAGTAGCTTAGGCTCCGGTAAAATAATTTCTCTGGAGGGCATGCCTGGTGAAAAAGAACAGAATGCTCTGGACTATTTCAAAATGGTTACTTTTCCCCTTTCCCTGCTGGAAGCGTGATTCTCTCCATAGTCACTGGGAGAATCTGGTTGAGCTCCTGGAGGTAAAACGCACAAAAGTGTGGGAACTCCCCTGTTACTTGGTCCCCCAGGAGTTTTTAACTTCAGATGTATCCACACTGAATCTCCAGAAATTCATCAATTACAATTTAGGATTTCCTACCCCAGTAATTGTTCCTGTGGAGGTTTCTGCTTGTTGGTTGCTCCTCCAGTAAATTGTGATTGTTGATAGATTTGCCTGCCCATTTCTCCATTTTTGGAGGCAGTGGTTTGCCCTGTGACCTCACTTCTCTTACCCATCTAAGAAGAGTTGTTGATTTTTTTCAGTTTGTTCAACTTTTTACTTGTTAGTATGAGCTGGTGACTTCCAGTCTCCTAACATGCCAGAGCCGAAAACTGGGGGAGGGACAGCCTTCCAATTGTGTGGAGTGGTAGAAATAATCGGTGACTAATTGCCTCCCAAACAGCATCCATTCAGTGCTCTTTATGTTAATTTCCCATCTGCTTTTCCTCCCACTTCCAGGGTCTCTGGTGCTCACAGTGCCTGTGGCTTTTGAGAATTCCTTGTTAGAAATGGATTTGCTTATCCACTTTTCTCACCCAACAGCTAGAGTTTGACTCAAGGTGAAAAACAAGTTACCACATATCCATCCACTTTCCAGCTTCCAGGTTTGATTGATATTGTCAATCAAAAAGAAATAAAATAGAAAAAGATTTTTTATTTTTGTTCCCAGTTCTGTGTCTTTTTAAAAAATTCCCTTCTCTGTATGTTTAAGAAGGATTCAGGAGGAAGGAAGTTAAATGAGAATACTCAATCTGCTGTTTTAACTCTGGTCCTTGAGACCCCCGGAAAGAATCCCTCTAGTCTGTCCACAGTCAAAATAGAACACTTGCTCACACTTTCCCCTGCAGGATGTTCCCTTGTGTCTGGAGGAGATTTATGAAATAGCCCAATATGCTCGCTCCTCTTGGTGAAATATATTAATAGATATCCTCTTAAGAATTTTTTTTTAAGGAACCAGCTATTAAAAACTTCACCTAAAGGAGTTCTTATTGGGGAAATGGAAAATTATGTACATAAAAAATAGAACTTAAAATATTTAATGTACCAGATGGGTAAACTTTATAAGCATGAACTTCAGGTGAGGATTTTATTGCTATTTTAATTCTTTAACCTTTCTTTAGAGTTAAAGACTAGACAGGGAAACTTGTGAAGACAAGGAAATTAAGGGACTCTTGTATCTTTTTAAGAGGGCCCTTCCAGTGAACCAGAAACCTCAAGATCACTCCTCTCTTCTGTAGCTTCACCTCGCCCTTTCTGTGTCTACGTATTTCTGCAACTATATGGACACACACACACACGTACACATTAATAGATGATTGATTAGGTAGATACATACATATATGTAGACTATAGATGACAGCTAGATATCTTATTTTGGAACACATTCAAAAGTCTATATGTGACATCTTTTGTGATTAATGAATGTGATGTTTAGACAAATGGCTGCTATGTTAGATCCTAAGTTGAAAAAAAAGGGGTCCCTCTTAAAACACCAAAGGAATCACCATGAATAGACTTCCTGAAGTGTGCCTTTGTTCTCCACTTTGAGGAGGATTACTTGTAAAATTTATTCAGTGCTGAAGGTGTTAAAAACTTTCAAAGTGAGGGAAAAAAGTAAAGAAATCCTGGCACCAAACATTTCATAATAGACATGCTGAGGGTAAAGGTGACAGCAGGTAACTTTAATACTTTATTTTAAATAAATTTTAAAGAGTAAAACGATTTTTATTTTTTTTATTTTTCAAATATAAAGAAAGTTTTTTTCCTAGCACTATAACAATCATTGTGGGGAAGACAATTATATGATATAGTCCTTGGCATGAAGATGTAATAAAGATTTCATGAAAATGTGATATGCATTCATGAAACTGCTAAAAATATTGTTAGACAATATATAAATAAACAAAAATGATTCAGTGACACATAAATTTTATAGATGCCAAAGAATTGAGATGTAGGAATTTGTGGGAATAAGGTCAGGTGAGATGTAAGACATGCCTTTAAGAGAAAATGACGTGGGTATACAGTTCAGATTAGCAGGTGACATGAGTATCATACGGGGATTGAAGTATGATGGGCTGGTGGTGTATTTATTTTTAAATAAACATGCACAACCTTATTATACACATTTATTAATAATAACTGGTATATGTTGGTGAAGACATTTTATGTTGCCTGAGACAGATAAACAAATAAAACAACAACATTAACAAAACAATGAAGGGTTGAGGCGTGTCTCATTACATCATTAACTGAAGATGGTGACAGTAGGTGACCCTCCCTTCAGTATCTAGCAAAATGTCTTCTCTATAATTGGTGGTCAGAAAAAAAAGTTTAATAGAATAAAATAGGAGAGACTGATTCCTGCTCAGTATTTAGTATTATAAGTGTTCACAAGCTATGTGTCAAGTAATTAGAGTAATCAAGATGCAGCCACTGACTTTAATTAGACATTACAGCACTGAGTGAGTAGCACATACATTTATATAAAATAAAAGTGGAGAGGATTTAGGGTCAATCTGCATTGTATATTGATTCAGATGTTAGTAAAAGGCATAAGTATGGACACGTCAGCAATTAACTAATGTAAATCATTTTCAATAAATCTTCTCTTTCAAAGCATAAACTCACAAAGAATATATTCAAAAGATGCCCAAACATCTTGTCAGTTTCAGTCATGACACTAGACATCTGGCTACTCCTGAACAGCTGCAGCTGTAGCATCGCATGGTCATGTTCAACTTAATGAAGAATGAACATATTACTTAATTAATTTTGACTTTGAATTAGAGTCAGAAGTCTAAATCCTGGAAATATAGAGTAAAACCCATTGAAGATATTTATTTTGTATTCTTTTAAAAAATTCTCCTGCACATGGGAATTAAGAGCTTTGTTCTAAGATAATTGAGTTGTCTACTCATTTATTAATCAAAGACTTTTTATATTTTTATGAATTTAAGGGGTACAGTTTTAATTTTGTTACATGGATATATTGTGTCATGGTGAAATCTGGGCTTTTTGTGTATCCACCACACAAATAATGTACCTTTTACCCATTAAGCAATTTCTCATCATCCACCCTCCTACTCACTCCCCACCCTTCTAAATCTCCATTGTCTATCGTTGCACTCTCCATGTCCATGTGTACACATTATTTAGCTCCCACTTACAAGAGAGAACATGCAGCATTTGTCTTTCTGTGTCTGAGTTGTTTTGCTAAAGATAATGGCCTCCGGTTCCATCCATGTTACTGCAAAAGACATGATTTCATTCTTTTTTGTGGCTGAATAGTATTTTATTGTGTATATGTATATATGTACTACATTTTCTTTATCAAATCATCCATTGATGGGCACTTAGGTTGATTCCATATCTTTGCAATTGTGAATAGTGCCGCAGTAAACTTATGAGTGCAGGTATCTTTTTGATATAATGATTTATTTTCTTTTGGGTAGTTACTCAGTAATGGGATTGCTGAAGCAACTGGTAGTTCTATTTTTATTTCTTTGAGAAATCTCCATACTGTTTTCTATAAAGGATCAGCCCTTTATTGAGTGTCTATTTTGTGCTAGGCCTAGAAAAGCACCTGTGAAATTTGAAGTCCTTATCGTCATGAAACACAGAGTCAAATGGAAGAATAGAGAAAAAAACAAGTAAACAAATATACAGTTATAAATTTTGTTTAGTACTAGGATGGAGAAAAAATAAGGTGAAATAAGGTACATGTGTGGTAGGGTGGATACTTACTTAGGGTGATGAGGGAAAACACCTCTAGAACAATAATCCTTCAACAGATACTCAAAGATTAAGAAGTTTACTAATGAAAGACCAAGGATCTGGCAGAGGAGGGAGTTAAGTAGGAGAATACTCCAGGCAGAGGGAACAGCATGTGAGAAGGCCCTGATATAGAAAAGAACTTGACTTAGCATATTCATAATTTAAAGGGAGTCCATTAGATTTGCAGTGAGATAGGCAAGAGGGAAAGGTATAAAAAGAAATGGAGAGAGAGGAAGAGTTAGGGTATACAGTTATTATAGGCCTTGGTCAAAATATATATTTAATATGTAACAAAAACCAATAAAATATTTTAATCAAAGAAGTGACAAATTTGTTCATTCAAAAAATATTTATTGAGAGCCTTAATATGTACCTGGAATTGTCTTAGGTCTTTGACATTTGTTAGTGAAATGAAACACACAACCATTCTCCCCTGTGTTGGACACTAGCTTGTATCCTAATTTTTGTATGGGAGGTGGAGACAGACAACAGATAGTAGGCATGATAAATAATGAAATTTTATGGTGTATCAGAAAGTGATGAATGTCAGGGGTTAGATGTGGAGATAACCTGCAATTTTAAATAAAGCAGTAAGGTTAGGCCTTATTATTAAATTATATTTATAAAGATCACTTCGATACAGATATTTGAATATTCTTCAGGCTGTGACACTGAACCAATGAAAATACATTTTTCTGGCCTTAACAGATAAACTCTATTGTCATATCAAGATTGCATATTAGTGTGATTGTAATTGTGACCATCGTTTCACAGACATTAAGCATCCTGTTGGGTCTTACACTACTGTGTTTCATTGAGTGAGTGAGTGTTATGGTTCTGTGTTTGTGTTTGTGTTTGCGTTCTTGCCACACTGTTTGAATATGAGATATTTTAGAGACATATGTTTTTTATGGCATGGTAGAAAAAACATTTTGTTATTGTACCCAGTAGTTTACCTGAGTAACAAGACAATTGGATCTCAACAAATTAGCTAATTCAGTAAAATAACATCAGCAGGATGTTAGTTGTTTGAACATTTTTGTATCTTTTATTATTCTAGATTATGTAATCATAAAATTCAGACCTGATTGAGAAACAGCAAGGCTATATTGAAAAATATCTTAAATTGGATATTCTTCCCTAAGTTAGAATTAATTCCCATGTGAGGTCGATGTCTAGTTAAGAATTTAATCTTCCATGTCATTTAGTTTTTCCTCCCCAATTATATATGTTTATCTGATGATTATTCTTATGATACAACTTGACTCCATGGATCTATTTTAAATATTTGTTTTGTAACGGTAGTAGAAATATTTAAAGTGAATTCCAGTTCACAGGATTCATCAGTTCAAGCCTAGCTTGACTTTTAAGTCAATAAAGTGGCATGTACTTTTTAAATTAATTCACCAATTCATTCATTTAATGATCATATACTCAGTTTCTGTTATAGGATAAGTACATGGCTCAGTGCTCAAGAATCAAACTAAAATGCAAAATCTCTACTTTGGGAGGCCAACCCCTTGAAATAGAAATCTTTGTCTTCTTGAGATTATTTTCGATTGATCACATGAAGCCCATCTCATTCCAAAATCTTAAAAGTGGTGAAGGAAGGAATAAAGAAAGGAAAAAGTGTGATTGAGGTAGAGAGGAATAAAGCAAGATCAACTCCAAGACCAGTGCATTTGGTTGGACAAGTTTTACTCTGTACAAAGATGCTCAGCTAAGAGGGTGGCTGCCGGTTTACATACAGTTTGTGTTTCACTCATGAAGTTCTGTACTTTGTGACAAAATTGGTTCCCCTGAAAGAAGGGGTGGCTTTTCTAATTTTCAGAAAGCTTCTATGGGCTAATGATGATCCTTATCTGCTCTTAAATTTGATAATATTCATAACTAATATTTAATATGTGTCAGGCGTTATGCTTTATACATAAAGTCTCATATATTTTATCTGAAAAACTCGTTAAGGGAGACACTTATTATCCCCATTTGACAGATGAGAAAACTGTGACCTTAAGGAGAATGTAACGTGCCTAAGGATAACTAGCTACTACAGCCAGGATTTGAAGCTAGGCTTTTTGTCTTCAGGACTCATGGATTTTAATGACCATACTGAAGCATAATGTACACAAACATGCACACACATATATACATATTAACTTGAATTTGATAAGCATTTGCAGCTAAAGAGTATTTATTCAATATCTCTATGAACAGAGAATTGAAATGGCCAGGAATCCTGTGTTTAGAACTCAGTAATACTGAGCGGAAATGAATTGCTGTTATGGGATTCATGGTTACACTGCTCTATTAATTTAATAGCAGACTCTGACTTTATTACAGTAAATAACATATTCATTAAAATGTTTAAACACTCAAGAATGAAGAGAAGAGGCATTAGAAATGCACTCTGCTAGCATAACTAACAAAGCAATGAAATCATTTCATTGCATTGGGGAATGCTGGGGAGGCGATCTGCGTGCTCTCAAGTCTGACTCTTTCAGCTCATTTTGTCTTTAGCATTCAAGCCTGCAGTACATACCACAGAGGCTACCTGAAGAGAGCTATTTATTTGGGAGAGAAAAATCACCAGCCTCTCTGTGGAATCAAGCGATTAAGAAGTAATGTAAGCCTTCATGAAGAAAAAGTTTGCTCTGGATTGGTTTAGGTTAATCCACCTCAGGGAAATATTGAACAGCCCTTTATTTCCATTGAGTGAGAAAGACAACTGCATTCTGAGCAGAGGAATGAAAATGCAAATGTTTTATAAATGTCAGGTAAGGCCTGGTGGATTCTGCAGACAATTTTGCTTCAGATTCTGTTTTGTGGAAAACACTAAAATTGTGTTTTTTCCTCTGGTGTTACACCACAAAAATAAACACAGAAGACTTCTGTGACCCCGAAATATGTAGCGATTTCTCCCCATCAGCAAGCAAGCAATCATTTCTGCAGCAGACACCAGCTGGATGTCCTCCAATCCAATTCCAACACTATTTACCTGGAGATAGCATCAGGTCCCACAGGGTGAGGGCTCAGTCCTCAAGGTTACTCTCTCCTTCCCACCAGTTGCAAGTCTGGGCCTCCAGAACTTCTGACCAACTGGCTTCAGGTTGGGGTTTTCACAATCCCATCTTTGGGTTTGATTAATTTGCTGGAACTCAGGGAAGCACTTATGTTTGCTGGTTTATTATAAAGGACGTTATATTCATTGCCAGATGAACAGGTGCGTAGGGTGAAGTATGGGGGAAGGAGGGTGAAGCTTCCATGACCTCCTTGGACATGCCCCCCACCCCTCCAGGAACCTCCACATTTTCAGCTATCTGAAAGCTCCTGGAACCCTGTTTAATTTTAATAAAATTAAAAAAAGATGAGGTCTGATAGGGGAGCAGCCAGATAAGAAAATCAAAAAGGAACAGTAATTTAAAGTTTATTCCAGCTATAATGCAGGTTATTCTGACTTTAAGGTAGCATCACATGGCTACTTCTGAGTCCATTCCTGAGATATTCTGTTGTTCTTATCTCTGTCTGTTTTATAGATCCATGCAATCTCTGGCACTAGGGGGTCAAGTGTGTTTGGATCACATAGCAGTGAACAAATGGATAAAAGAGCTTCAGAAATAGTTAAAGCAGGAGACCATTGTGATCTTAGAATATTGAGACAAATGCTGCCATTACTGTTAATATTTGGATGATAAATTCTTGTTGTAAATGCAGCCTTAGGTGGTTTGAAGGTTTTGGGTTTTTATGGAGGCTTCGTTACATAGGCATGATTGACAACTATGTAGAAATGTGATGAGACTAAAAGCATATGCTCTAAACCCAGAGACACCTGCCTGTTCAGATGCTTCTTGGCCTCTCTGTGCAGCATTCCTTCCTCCAGGGTATGGGTCAGGACCCTCTCTGGGATGAGGGTCTTTTGACTCACGTTAGATTAGCATCCTGCCTTAGGAAAGGAGGACAGGATAAGGTCAGAGAGAGAGCTTCTGTCTCCTGAGGCCTAAAGGGCCCAACATTATAACAAGGACCATGAGAGTGATGAGCCAGGAATCATGGATGAAAACCAGCGTAAGTATCATAACACTACAGATTCTAATTGTATATGCTTTAGATAATTTTCTCTAGTCAAGAGTAGTTCCTTGACTTATATTATATTTAGCTGATATATAAATATTATATTTATATAATAAATATAATATTTATTATATTATATTTAGCTGATTATATTTAGCTGATTCATAATCACTCTTGGAGGTCTTTGGGCTGTAGGGACACAGTGAGTTATATGCAGCAGAGAGCATTTAAGCCATTATAATAATGTGGGCTATAAGAACATGAGTGATGACAGTGGTAATGGAGAGAAGACACATGTGAGAGAAACAACATCTCATATTGATAGGGCTTTACAATCCTCAGTTGGACATAAGTGGCAGTGTAGATGAAAGAGTTGGTCTTTCTCTGTTGTATCCACTCACTTATTTAAGAATTCAGTATTTAGCACCTGTTAAGTCCCAGGCACTGGATATAATGTTTGTTGGAGCTGAACTTCCTAAAACTTCCACTGACACAGCTGGATTTGCATAGCTGGAGTTGCTATCCTGTGCCAGTATATTCAATTTCCTCGCTGATACTGCAGATTCTGCTTTAATTCCCTTTAGAATCAGAATAAAATTGCTCTTCCTTTTATTTCACCTTCTATTTTTTCAGTGCCTGTCATTAGAAGAATCCAACAAAAACTCAGATGTCTTGGTAGGCTGGTTTATAGTTTGCAGGCCTTTAGCCCTGGTGCTACAAAACCTATAGAAAAGAGAATGTAAAACTGAAGCCAATGAACACATTGGGCAAAAAGTTACTGTAATCACATTTCAATTTAGTAGAGATCATCGCTCTCTTGATTTTCCTCCTACCTCATTAACTGCTCCTCCTTGGTTCTCTTTGATAGTTCCTTCTTATTGATTTGACCTCCAAATATTGAGTGCCCTGGAGTTCAGACCTCAGATGTCTGTTCTTCTGTTTATACACTTATTCTTGAAGGAATCCTCTTCAGTCTCCTGATGATAAATATGACCTGTAAACTGGCAATGTGTGTATTTTCAGTTGCAAACACTCCTCCAAACTTCAGACTTTTACATCTAATTGGTCACTTGAACACTCCTTATGACAGAATAATTAATATTTAAAACTTGCATATACCAAGACAGATCTCTTAATTTTCCCCTCCTCCATGTACCATCCCAAATAAAACCAATAATAGTAACGAAAACACACAAAAAAACCCAGCTCTGATTCTCTCCCAGTTTTACACCATCCCAATGATTGGTAGTGTCATCCTCCCAGTGGCTGAGGCTGAATACTTTGTGGTCATTTCTGATACTTCTATTTCCTTCACAGTGTATATGCCGTGTATCAGCCCATCCTATCTGATCCAACTTCAAGATAGATGCAAAGTCCTAGAGATCTGTCCTCTATGACCTATCTACCATGACCGGCGTAGTCCAAGCTCGAAGTATCTTTTACCTGGACTATTTTAATAGACCCATAGCTTGTTTCTCTTTTTTCACCCTTAGAATTCCCTACGGAGTCTGTGCCTCACAGCAGCCAAAGAGGCCTTCCCAAAATTTAAAGTGGTTCAGTAACTTTTCTGCTAGACTTCCTTTAATGGATTCTCATCTCACTTGAAATACATTTCTAAGACCTTAACATGGTCTATAAAATCCTCCGTCTTTTGCTCCCCTGTCACCTTACCTATTTGACTTAATGCCTTACTGCTCTCCATCACTCATGACATTCCAGCCATACTGCTTCCTTGCTGTTCCTCGACATAGTAAGTATATCCAGGGCTTTCACGTTTACTCTTTCCTCTCCCTGGAATGTTGTTTCCTGTGGTATCCATACGTTTTGTTCCATTTCTTTAGGTCTTGGCTCAAATATCACCTTATTAGAGAAGCTTTTCTTGAGTATTGTACTAAAAATGTTTTCCCCCATATAATCTATTTCTTCCCCTGAGTTATTTTTTCCATAGGATTTACCACTCTGGACCTTTGTTTACATAACTCTTTGTTTATGTAATTGTGTATAACTCTTTGTTTGTGGCTCATCTCCCACAACTAGAATATTAGCTCCATAAGTGCAGGAACTTTGCTTTATTCCTTGATATTTTCCCATTGTCTAGAATAATGCCTGGCCCTGCTCAATGTAAACATACCATAGGGATATTGCAGGTTCATTTCCAGATCACTACAATAAAATGAATATTGTAATAAAGCAATGCACAAAAATTGTTTAGTTCCCTAGTACATATAAAAGTTATGTTTAACAATATATTATATCTGTTAGGTGTGTAACACCATTATTTCTTTAAAAAAGTACATAATTACAAATATTTTGATGCTAAAAATACTAATAATTATCTGAACCTTTAGTGAGTCATAATCCTTTTTGCTGGTGAAGGGTCTTACCTCAATGCTTATGGCTGCTGACTAATCAGGGTGGTAGTTGCTGAAGTTTGGGATGGCTGTGGAAATTCCTTAAATTAAGATAATAATGAAGTTTGCCACATTAATTGACTCTTCCTTTTAAGAAAGATTTACGTGCAGCATGTGATGCTGTTTGATAGCATTTACCAACAGTAGAACTTCTTTCAAAATTGGATGTAATCTTAAAAACTGCCACTGCTTCATCAACTAAGTTTATATAATATTATAAATCTTTTGTTGTTATATTAATGATGTCCACAGCATCTTCATCAGGATTAGATTTCACTTCAAGAAACCACTTTCTTTGCTCATATATAAGAAGCAGCTCATCATTAAAATTTGTCATGAGATTACAGTGATTCAGTCACATCTTAAGAGTTTACTTCTAATTCTAGTTCACTTGCTCTTTCTACCACATCTGTAGTGACTTGCTCCACTGAAGTCTTGAACCCCCTTAAAGTCATCCAAAGGGTTGGAATCAACTTCTTCCAAAATCCTGTTAATGTTGATATTTTGTGCTCCTTCTGTGAATCACAAATGTTCTTAATGGCATCTAGTATGGTGAATCCTTTCCAGAATTTTTTTTTTTTTTATTGGGAGAAAACTGCAAAGCATTTACAGTACAATGTTTACAGTCACAATTTGTAGTGAGCTGATTTCCCAAAATATATTACCACTCAGGTTGACTTATCTTGTTACATTCAAAAATCTACTCTGTCAAAGTAGTCCATGGAGTACATACATAGTGCTCCAACTGTATCTACGTACAACCAACACTCCATTTTAAGTGTACAATTAAATGATTCCAAGTGAATTTACCGAGGTGTACAGTTAATCACATGAATCAGTTTTTGAGGAATTCCTTTCCCCTATTGAGACCCCTAATTCCACTCCCCAACTACTTTTCAAGCATATCCCACCCCTCCACAGTGACCCCCCACGTTGCTCAGACTTGGGTCTACCCCCCCCCCAATTCCCCAGTGTTCGCTCCCACCCTTTGAGCACCACTAGATATTTTTGCTAAAGGGTATATAGGCGGTTTTTGCATTATTTCAGTAAAATTTTTAGGTGTGAAATTATTTCCAAATAAAAGTTTCAGAACACCACACTCAAGTTAAAAATCGCTCTTCAAATAAGGACAATGAACAAGAGGCCCATGGCAGTTTTAAGCACTCTATTATCAAAGAGGTTTTTCTCTCAAGTAACATAGATCGGGCTTCACTAATTAAGAAAGCTAAGATCTAAAGCATAAATAGAGCTGAAAAGATAGAGAGGAGAGGGAGAAGTTCTTCAGGCAGAGTGGCAAGCATATGCAAAGTCCCTCTAGTGAAAAGGTGCATGCAAAGTAGAAGAGAGAAAAAAAAGACCATGTGAGTAAAAAAAGAGAGCCTGGACCTATGTGATTCAGAGGAAAGCCAAAGGTGCAGGGAAGTCTGCAACATGCATGGCCATTTGCACCATGACAGGAAGAAAGGAATTCCTAAGATTGCTTAGGATTGCTTTTTATCCACATTCCACTCTAAGCCATAGTTACAGTAATCACATCAGTTGAACCAGTATTCTTTTCCGGAAGGGTGTATTTAACACTCCATCTACCCTGAAGATGTAACAGTCATGGGTTATTTGTGCCATCTGATCTGAGTCAGATTCAGGACAATAAAGGAGGCAATCTATAACTGTTTCAAGAAGAAAATGATAGCAGTTTCATGATCAGAGTTGTGTTTTCAGAGATCATTTTGATTTCAGAGTGAAGAATATCTTGGAGGAAGTTCCATGTAACTATGTCAAACCAGTTAGGTGTCAAACCAGTTAGGTGTCAAAACATTGCATCTGGGGTGCAATATGGCGAGCAGAGAGCAGTTTCTAAAGATATATATGAGTCCTGTCATTCCCAGCAGCATGTATGAACCTGGAGGACATTATATTAAGTGAAATAAGCCAGGTACAGAAAGACAAATAAATACTGCATGATCTCACTTATATGTGGAATCTAAAAACACTGAACTCATAGAAGTAGCCAGTGGAACGGTAGTTACCAGGGTCTGGGGAGTGGGAGGGTGGGAAGATCTTGGTCAAAGGTTACAAAATTTCATTTAGCCAGGAAGAATAAGTTAAAGATATCTACTGTATCATGTGGTGCCTGTAGCAAATAACAATGTATGGTATTTTGAAAATCACTAAGACTAGATTTTAAGTTCTCACTGCAAAAATGATAAGCATGTGAGATAACCCATATGTTAGCCCGACTGAGCCATTCTACATGTGTACTTATTTCAAAATATCATGGTGTACACAATAAATATATTCAAATTTTATTTGACAAGCTAAAACAAAAAAGGTATATAGGAGTACATTTGACAGATTTCATTTATATGTGATTGATTATGGGTGAAGAAAAGAGAGTTTGGAGCTAAGAATTACAATGTGGTTTGGGGTGAAATTTCCTGAGAAATGGCCCACAGGAGAAGTTCCATAATTGTTAGTGCTGAGTTGAAGGGAGAATAGGGAATGAGGCGTGTTGGTCATGGTAACTTTGAAGGACATTTTAGATTTTCAGATATTTCGGAGGAGATTTTGGGTGAACACCTACATATCAGTCTATAACTCAGAGCCAAGCTATGAGACAAAGATAAACATTTTTGTTGTCTGAATACATGTAATAATTGAAATTTAAGCCATGAATGAGAAGAACCAAGGAGAGAATAAAGAATAGAAAGACTGGCTGTCAGCAAACCTTGAGGAGAATAAGCTCGCAGAGGACAGAAAGAGTGATCTGAGAAGAGAGGGTACAATGGAGAAGGGAGGTTGGGGGTTCCGACAACTTTTAAATTTTCTGTAATTTTACCATACACGGCCAGTCAGGGTGGCTCACACCTGTAACCCTAGCACTCTGGGAGACCCAGGTGAGTGGATAGCTTGAGGTCAAGAGTTCGAGACCAGCCTGAGCAAGAGCAAGACTTTGTCTCTACCAAAAATAGAAACAATTAGCCAGGTGTGATGGTGCACACCTGCAGGCTCAGCTACTCCAGAGGTTGAGGCAGGAAGATCACTTGAACCCAGGAGTTTGAGGTTGCAGTGAGCTATGGTCACAGCATTGCACTCTACCCAGGGCAACAGAGTGAGACTCTATCTCAAAAATAAATAAATAAAGTAAAATAAATATTTTCACCATAACAATGACTAGGTAATTTTCGTTAGAATATACACAATTGTTTTTTTAAAAGTTATAAACAATGATATTATACAAAGCATCTACTCCTATATTCAAGAGGCATGCAAAATGAGAAGGAGGTAGATAATAAATATGAAAGATGTTACAAATGCTGACAGGACAATCTGGGAATGGAAGGCACAGGGCGAGAATAATAACACAATCTTTGTAATTAGGCAGAACAGAGTTAAAACTTTGTTTCTATTAATGTATGTGACAACTAATTTAATGTCTTTGTTTCCTCATTTAAAAAATAGGTAGGAGACTGAAGAGAAATCTGAAAAGTACTCAGAAAGTAGAGGATTTTATTTAGATGTCATGCCCTGAATAGGAGGCAAAACAAAACATGAGCAGGGCATGAGCAGAGCCTCTCCTTGTGGACTCTACAATGGGGTCTGTCTAACCAGACGGCTTGAATCCTAAGTCACAGAGAGCATGGAGATTCGGTATTGCCCCACCTGGGGGGCCTGGCGTCAGCTGAGTCAGTAGGTGGGCTGAGGCTCTGGGCTGGGGTGAGAAGGCCAGACCAGACTCCACCTTCAGGGGTCTGGTGGCATCACAGTAGCTGGCCCGAGTCCGTGCACAGTACCTATGAGGGGCATTACAAATGGGAAGAGTATTCATAGGAAAATGACCAGCGTACAGGGGTTTTCTTCAACATGATCTCTAAGGAGCCATTTTAATTACTTGGGGATAGCAGAGATATGTCTCAACCGGATGAATTGTTTGATCACTCCACATGACTCCAGAGCTCAGAATAGGACCAATAAAGAATTGTTTCCAACTACTGGAACAATCTGAAAATAGAATGCACCACATTGCTAAGACCTCAAGCCCCTGTCACATTAAAAGCCGAAGCAGAGGCTGGAGAATGGCCCTGCAGGAAAGCTGGAGACCAGGCAGCGTGCTGCGTGGACGGAGGTGGGGGCCTGGCCACAGCTCCTTCCCATTCTGAGATTCTGCATCTGCAGTCACAGGCAGCAGGTGAACAAACCGCACGCAGCAAAGCTCATCTAGACTCTGAGACTCTGAGTCAGGAGAGAAGTCTCACATTTTCTGTGGCAGGCAGTTGTAAATACTTAAATGAACATTGATCTACTTGCTCCTGATGGCAATTTGAAGAGAAATCAATATACTATATTATGTGGGCAATCTGTTCATAGTCAGCGCAGCACACACTCCAGGGGTGGGCCAATCAGTCCCATTTAAATATGAGATAGGAGGCTCAGTCTCAGAAGAAATACTGCCCTGGCCGACCTCAAAGACACAGAGGGACATAGTCCCTTCGCCTGCAGGGAGTTGCCATTGTCATCATCAAAAGCCAGCTCATGCATGCTGTGAATTTCTGGGACGCGAAGGCCAAAAGCATTCCACTTCTTTTCAGTCTCCTTGACTGGTCCCAGACGTGCTGTCTGCAGCTCTGCACTTGAAAGAGCTGATCCACACCTGTCTGGAGAACGGGGCAGAAACACCTGAACGAAACTCAACCGCAAGGAAACAGGATTGTAAGCGTTTTCATCTTCAAATTCCTACACTTGCAGGCTCTGGCTAGTTCACAGCCTGACTCGAGTGGATTATCTATTAGGCTTCCGTAGGGTAAGTGCGGTCGAGTGTGGAATGCAGTTTTTCATTTTATTTGCTGCCTCTGCTTCTCTTGTTTTCTCTCTTTTGATTTGTGTTTGTGACTTGGAAGGAAATGAAACGAGAGGACAAACAGGCAAATTCTACTTAAAAAAACATATATTCTTCTGAGCTTGTCTGCCCACAGGAATAGTTGCTCTGTTTTATTAATTTTTAAGTATTTTTAATTATCCATTTTTCTGAAATGCTGCCTGGCCGGGGTAACTCTACGTGCCCGTCACCCGGTCGCTGTTTTCCAGTTCTCACTTCCCCAGAGGAGGTCAGATGACAGCACTGCTCTGTCCAAACCCTGCCACGACTCTCTATTTCCTGTGAATAAAAGCTGAAGGACTTGCCATGACCGACACTATCCGTCAGAATCTCGCCCCAGCCATCTCTGCCAAATCGCCCGCCACTCCGCCCCTCGTTCCCTTCATCAGGAGACGCAGGAGCCTTTAGTCCTTCCGGTCTGGGGTCTCTGTGTGCCTGTCTTTGCTCTGAGCCATCCTCACGTGAACATCCTCAGAGCGGATTCCCTTGCCAGCCCGGTGCCCGCACACAGACAGCCCCGGCACAACGAGGCACGAACACCAAGCCCCTTGCCTTACAGGTTCTCTTTGCCGTAACTCTTGTCGTCTTTTGTCACTCTGTATAACTAATGTATCGTTACTGTTTTCCAGCCTCCCGTTAGGATAAGAACCTCATGGAGAGACATCTTCATCTGTTCTTTTCATCAATGTTTCCCAAGCTCCTACCTTGCACGTAGTGGGCTCTCAATAAATGTTTGTAAAATTAGTATATTGATTAATAAGTGAAAATAAACCTTGTTTGATAACCTACTATGGACAGGACGAAGAATTTTGTATATGATCAAAACTAACTGTGTGAACAAAATGCAGTCCATCTATGTAAGAGTCATTCAAAAACAATAAAAAGTGATGGAGACTATTACTATATATCACGTGTGTGCGCGTGCGCACGTGCGTTTGCTCTGAGGGCATCTGTCCATTCTGCATATGCAACATGAACGCCTGGTAGAATTCTCCAGGGAAATCATCTGAGCTTGGTTAGCCTTGTCAGCACTTGACAGGTGAGAAGTCTGACTCTCCCCTTGGCCTCCCTGACACCACCGCGTCAGGGTGGAGGTCGGTGCTACCACGTGGTCTCCACAACACCATGGGTGGGGTGGCCTCATTATGGCTCAGAGGTGATGGAAATCTCTGAGCCCTGATCGGCCTTCTCTAATGCCATCCTAGCAGGAGGGCTGGGGGTCGCTTGTTGCAGCCTGGCAAGGTAGGAATGTAGCTCCCCAACTGCTCTCGGGCTGCTGCGCATGGGGCAGGGCCACAGTCGTTCTCCTGGTGTTTAGCTGCCGCAGACAGTTACTGTCTAACGTGTTGTGAGTTGCTGGGCTGCCCCTTTCCTGCTGCTTCAGTGGGGAGATGGGGCTCTGCTGGGGCTCTTTAGTCTGTACCCCCTGGCACTACTGAGCTCACAATTTCTTCAATTCTACATGTGGCGGATATGAGGGAAAAGAAAACCCAAGAGAACTCACTGCCATGTCAATCCTAGGGGCCTGCCATCCCTAGCTTGTCTGTCTTCTTTTCTCCACTTTTCAGAGTCTTCAATTATTTATTTTCTATGAAATTTCCAAGATTTTTGGTCCAGGTTGGCTGCTGGAGTAGGGCAGAGCACGTTTGTGCTTCCCTTCTGGAAGCAGAAATTCTGAAACGACTCTGCAGAGAAAATATGAGAATATATTCATGACCAGTGAATAGAAACATGGTTTTCAAATAAAATACAAAAATACTAAAAATAAAATAAACTACTGATATATTTGAAAACAATTGAGAATGTCTGGTTGTAAAAATATAGTACTATGAAAGGTAACCTGCCAGTCAGAGAATAAATTTGTAACATACAGTCAGTGGCCAGCATATAAAAAGGACTCCTAACAAATCAGTAAGGAAAAGATAGGGTATCCTTTAAGAAAGTGGGCCATGACTTGAACATATACCTCGCAAAAAGGAAATCCAAATTAATTAATCATGAATTTGCAAATTAAAACTACAAATATCCCTGCACCCCTTTTCAGAGTGACAAATGTTTAAACACTGGACCCTCCCAAGTGTTGGTGAAAATTTGGAGAACCAGATGCTCCTAGGAACTGCTATGGGGAGAGTAAGTTTTTGCAACCACATTTGAAAACACTTTGTATTTTCTATCAGATTAAAGACAGCCAAACTCTATGCCTATAAATTAGAATGTTAGGTTTATGTCATATAGAGTTGCATTTTACGTGTAGCAGAATACATGTATAAGAAGATTCACCATAACAATATTCATAGTTTCTCAAAATGGAAAAATGCCACATAGTCATCAACAATAACATGGGTAATTAAATTTTCATGTATTTATATAATAGAATATTATACAGCAATGCAAATGAATAAGCTACAACTACAAGTAAAAACATGCACAAATCACACAAAGACATCAAAAAAGAAGATTCAAGGAATACACAGAGCATGATCATGTTTATGTCACACTCAAAAACAAGCAAATCTAAGCTTTGTTCTTTAGGGATATATCCATACGTGATGGTAAATTTTATGTGTCAGATTGACTGGCTTAAGATAGCTAGTGAAGCGTTAGTTCTGGGCATGTCTGTGAGGAAGAGGTTGGCATTTCAGGGCTTCTAGAAGAGAATGGCGCTCGAATCAGTGGACGGACTGAGGAAGAGCTGCCCTCATCCAAGGGGGCGGGCGTGGAGGGCACCAGCACATCAGCCAAGGGCCTGGATGGAACAAGGAGGAGGAAAGACAAATCTGCCCTCTCTCCTGGAGTTCCTTCCCTATCCCTGCACATCAGAACTCGGCTTCTTTGGCTTTTTGAGCCTGAGATTAATTAACACCAGCAGGCTCCCAGTTTCTCAGGCTTTCAACCTCAGACTGAGAGTCACACAGTTGGCTTCCCTGATTCTGAGGCTTTCCGACCTGGACTGAGCCCTGCTCCCAGCCTCCCTGAGCCTCCAGCCTGCAGGTGGCTGGCTGCGGGACTTCTCAGTGCTGTCATCACGTGGGCCGATTCCCCGAATAAGCATCTGTGGTGTCTATGTCTCTATCATCGGTCTCTACTGTTGCTTCTGTCTCTCCGGAGAACCCTGACAAATACATCATATGCTGGTCATAAAAGTATGAAGAAAACAGAGGGAATATTCGTTGTAAAAGTAATAAGAATTATTATCATTACATGAGCAAAGAAATTGAGACTGGGAGGGAAACTCAGAGCCTTCCGAGTGACTTATAATATTCTACTTTTCTGTGTGTGGGTGTTACACTTTATAAATATTTGTTAAACTCCGTGTATATATATACATGCAACATATAATTAGCTTTTCTTGATGTTTTATATTTCACATCTACACAAAAAGGGTGAACTGAAGGGAGGAAAGACTAAAGCAATAACACAGATTTGGAAGTTGTGGTCACAACCCAGTCATGGAGAGAAAAAAATTGCATAAGCCTGGAGACTTGAATCCCAAATATTTTATATCTTTGTCATGGCAGTTTTGGCAAAAGTGTCCTGATATTACATAGCACAAATGCACCATGTTTTTCTCTATCTTTCCATGTAGTGCAGTACAAATAATCATTGTCTTTAGCAACAGTTCCAGGTCATGTAAGTAAAGCCCATTCCATATCCCCTGGCCTTTCTATGATTCTCTCTTTGTAAGTTAAGAAGAAACTTTTCATGTGGAGTAAATAACCTTAATTTCTCATCGCCGGACCCAAGGCCAGGAAGCTGTTAACCAATGTAATCTTTTCAAAATCTTTTCATGAGATGTGGATTAAAGTTGAGATCTTCATTTAAAGAGAATTCTCTTTAACAGTGCTAACTATACTCAGCACCAATGTGGCCTCAAGTTTTAGTTATAACTAAAGATCACAAAACAGACACTTTTGAGATAAGTATGTATCACATTAGTTTCCACTTGATAGGACATAATTTCATTTTACTTCCAAAGGAAATTAGCACAAATCTACTAAATCACACTTTGCAATTTGTGTCATTTCTTTTCAGGCCATGTGAAATAACTTATCTTTTTCCTGTTTAATTATGACATAATACAGGCTTATCGACAAAGGTACAGAACAAAAATGAAGAACAGAACTTAAAGATTTACCAAAAACCAAGCACTTTGATAACCAGGAACTAAGTCAAAAAATAGAATACAGCCGTATCGAAACACCCGTCTGTAAGCAGTCCTAATCTACCTGCAGGTAACGTAGATTAAGGTAACCACTGCCTGGCATCTGTGTTGATACTTTCTGCTCTCTTAATTGTTCTTCTCCCTCAGTGACTGTATAAACTTACATTCCCTCCATGTAATCAAATTCCTTTCCTACACATGAGATTGACATTTTACATATTTTATCCATCCTGAAGGGTATATATTTGCATCTCAATGTGGGTTGATTTAACATTTCCCTGATTGGAGCTGAGATTGAGCACTTTGTCAAATAGTTACTGATCTTTGGAGACTCATTTTGTGTGTGAATTTTCTATTCTTATTTTTCCCAATGAGTATTTTGCCTTCCCATGTTGATTTGTAGGACTTCTTTAAAAGCCCTTGTCTTATACAAGTTACCATTATTTTCTTTCAATCTGTATCTTTCCTTTTTGCTTCCTCATTGAGCAGAAATTCTTAACTTTAACATAGTCCACTGTATCAATCTCTCCCTTTGTGATTAGAGATTTTGTGTCTTTTAAAAAAGTCACTTCTGCAAGTGATGAATATATTCTATTACTTTGAAGATGCTTTATTATTTTCCTTTCAATTTAGAGCATCAATATCACCAGAATTATATGAATGGCATAAGATTAGAGACATATTTTTGTTTCTTTTTTTCTATATAGATATCCAATTATATCAGCAACATTTCTTTGAAGTAACTTCCTGGCCCACTGATCTGCAAGGCCATCCTCGTCATAAATCTAGGATCCGTATTTACACATGGTTCTCTGTATATATTTTCTACTGTTTCCATAGCAAAATCAGTGGCTTAAAACAACACCCATTTGTTATCTTATACTCTAGTAGGTCCAGGCTGACTCAGCTTCACCTTTTACTTTGTCCCACTCCAGTGAAGTCAAGGTGTTGCCAAGAACATTCCTTTCTGGAGTCTCT
Source organism: Lepilemur ruficaudatus (assembly GCA_963574885.1). Taxonomy (NCBI): domain Eukaryota; kingdom Metazoa; phylum Chordata; class Mammalia; order Primates; family Lepilemuridae; genus Lepilemur; species Lepilemur ruficaudatus. Next base: position 94,496 of record CAUYRT010026365.1, on the reverse strand, counting down.
AGGGATGAATTCCCTCCCCGCTTATTCAGATTGCTGCCACAGATTCCTGTCGTTGTAGGACAGAAGTGCTTGTTGCCTGGCTGGCCGTCGGAGGAGGGCTGGTCTTTGCTCCTGGAACTTGCCTAATTCTCTCTCTTGCTTTCCATGTGGCCCTAACCCTGCAACAGTAAGTCGAATCCCTTTCATGCTTCACATTTCTCTGGCTTCTGCTGAACCTCTCTGACTCCAGCTGGAGAAAACGCTCTGCTTTGAGGCCTTGTATGATTAGATACGGCCCAGCCAGACAGTCCAGAAGAATCTTTTTAAGATCCATGACTGTAAGTACATCTGTGAAGTTAACTTTTCCAAGAAAAGTAACACAGTTGGAGATTCTGGAGATTAAGACCTGAAAATCTTCGTGAGGAGGAGTGGATTTTTGTCCTGTGTTCATGAATGAGGACATACGCCTTCTAATAATATCAATGACATATTTTGCTACCACATTTATGCTGACTTCATAACAACTTCAATGTTTCTATTTTCTTGAGAGTTTCTTTATATTAGTGCCGTTTCTTCCTTAAATGTTTTGTAGGATGTACCTATGAAGATATCTATGAAGTTTTCTGTGAATTATAAACTTTTCTTTATACGATTTAATAACATGTGCAATTACCTTTACTAAGTTTTCAAATATTTTTATGTCACTTTGGAAAGTTTTATTATTTTATGATTTTTTCCTTTCCAGCTAAGTGTTCACACTTTTTTTCATATATATCCTCTTATTTAAACAGCTGAGAGATCTATAGTGATATCCTTTTGTTCTTTCTCAATGTTGGTGTCTGCTAGTAGTGAACTTTTTCCATTGTCTGAAAAGATATCTATGTCATCTTCTTCATGGATAACACTTTTGATTGATATAGGTATACTAAATTGACAGGTATTTTAGCACTTTAGATTTCTTTATCTTCATATTTGTAATATTTCTATTGAAAGGGAAGTATTCATTCTAATCACTACTCCCTTGATAGTAATTCTTATTTTTTTTCCACATCTGTTAGTTTTTAGGATTTCCCTAATTATCTTTGGTTATAAAAAGTTTTGCTTTGATAAATTAAGTGTGGATAATTACAAATGTTTATTGCTTGAATTTCTGGATCTCTCTCTTCCAATTTGCATGCTTCTTAATGTGCACTCTTCCCCACTCTTCTTGATTTTCTATTCTTTCCCAACCCTGTGATTCATTCTTGATATTTTTCTAATCTGTCTTCCAGTTTACTGATTCTTCTTCCAGCTTTGTTTAATCTACTGTAAACCTGTCCATTAAGCTCTTAATTTCATTTCTTTTTCATAGCTTCCAGTTATCTATCTACATTCACAATTCCCCCATATCTCTTTGTATATAGCAAGCATACGTATATTGAAGTTTTTATCTCCAAAGTCCACTATCTGAGGTCTCTGGAGTTTGTTTCATTTGATGATGTGCTTATGCTCCCCTTATGCTTCATTATTTCTCATTGTTGGGTGAGATTGCATTTGTAAAACAGGTTTTACAAATAAGTTAGCCTGGCATAAATTACTTTTTCCTTCAAACAGTGACATTAACATTCGAGATAAACTTAACCGTAGTTTAACAACTAGAATAAAATAGTTGTCCCTTGTCCATAAGGGATATGTTACAAGATGCCCAGGGGATGCCTGCAACTGCAGAAAGTACTAACCTCATATATGCTATGTTTATTTTTCATACATACATAAAATAAAGTTTAAGTTATAAATTAAGCACAGTAAGAGATTAATAATAATAAAAATGAAATAGATGAATTATGGCAATATATGATAATAAAGGAATAATGAAAATATATGAAAAGTGGTCTCTCTCTCAAAATATTTTATTGTACTGTACTCACCCTTCTGATGATGATGATGTGAGAAGACAAAAGGCCTATCTGCTGAGATGACGTGAGGCAAATGATGTAGGCATTTTCACATAGCGTTAGGCTTCTACTAACCTCCTGACAGTATGTCAGATTGAAGATCATCTTAGGATAATCCTGGATCATTGAGATATAATGATCTTGATTGTTTGATGTCAGGACCAAATGATATCAATGACTAATAGGCAGGTAGAGTATGCAGAGTGGATATACTGGACAAAGAGATGATTCAATGATTCATGTCCCGTGTAGGATGGAGTGATGTGAGATGTCATCATGCTACTCAGAATGACACACAATTGAAAACACATGAATTATTTATGTCTGGAAGTTTCCATTTAACATTTTTGGATTGTGGTTGACCACAGGTAACTAAAACCTCAAAAGCAAAACCATGGATAAAGGGGGACTACTGCGATAGAAAGCTGAGCCTCAGTTCCTGTAGTAGTTTGTCCAATTATAGATTATCTTAATTCCAAAGGTTTTGCCACGTTAGAATTCTGAACGGAAGCCTCCTTCCTGATGGCGTCTCTTGGATACAGATCAGTCTCCGTGGCCTCTTGACAGGATCGTAAGCATAGCTCAGCCTCTCCCTCAGCTCTTCCTTGGGACTTGGCAACTATCCTCAGACACTGGTCAGATTATTTATTGTCTTGTTAGCTCTTTAGTGTCTCCAAAAATATTTAAAATTTTTCTAAGTTTTTAAAAATTGTTCTTACAGGGATATTTGGTCCAAATAAACTAAACTATCCTGCTATCACCAAAAACTGTGGTTTTCATATGATAGTTTTTCTTTGGTTGATATACTCACTTATGCCAAATATTCATATCCCACAGGATTAACATTTTCTCTAGGTTAAAATACAGTTGTTTTTATTTATTTGTTTGTTTTATTTTTAACACAGACATGTAACTTTATATTTGTTTTTCTTCTTGCCCTTTGGTCCACCCCATATTTGGGTTAAAAAGTGGTCTTAGACACCCAAGAAGTCCTCATATTAAACTGGAAATCTCTTGACGTAGATGTTGTATGGAAAACAGCATATCAGGTGTAGTTAAAATGCTACATTTAAGATGTATTTAGTTTTGTTATTCTATGAGACTTTCTATTAATGAATTAATTTACTAAAAGTATTCTGCATTTAATAGGAAATCAGTAGATTTATCCACCATTTTTTCCTTGTGTATATAAAGGCAGAATAATAGATACTCAGTAATGGTTGAGAAGCTTCTTCAGAATGAAGAAACTCAAACTTAAAAAGTCTGTATTAAGCAATAATCCATCTCTTCTACTCACATTGTGTGGTCTGAATTTAAATCAATTTCAGATATTTTTACCTATTCACTTAAATTTTTCAGCAAATAATTGTTGAGAACATGCTGTGACCAGATACTATGCTGAACATTAGGAATATACTATGAGCAAGGCACATCTTTTGAGCATACATTCTTATAGAAAATATCCACAATAAATAAAGAAATATTAAAATAATTAGGAATTATAGTAATTGTTATGGCACAAATTTAAAAGGGTAAGGAGATAGCTAATTACTAAGACACCACCTTGAGTAGAGGGCCAAAGGCCCCTGTGAAGGGGTAACATTTGAACCTGGACCTATAGGATGAAAATAAGTAAGGTCAGCTAAGAGCACTCCAGACAGAGACGGAGGAAAACAAATAAATCAGTAGGTGAGAGAAGGCTTTGATCCCTATGAGGGAAAAAACAGAAGACACTGTATTTAGTAAGAGGAAGAGTGCTGTGAGGTAGACTGGAGGTCACGGTCTTGTCTCTCTTGTCAATGGGTCTTGTCTGAATTTTATATTGACAGCAATGAGAGGTCATTGAAGATTTTAGTCAGAGAAGTTATAAAACTGGGCTTATGGTTTTTCCAAAGACTACTCTGGCTGTAATATAAAAATGGGCTCTTGAGGGGAAAGATTGGTTCAGAAGGAAGAGACAGAGAGTATAGGGCAGTCATTCACACCTTAATAGAAAATTTTTTGCTGCTTTCACCTTCAAAAAAACACTTTTGTTTTTGTAATTGATCCTTCAACACGCTCCATTATATCCACATATTTTTTTAAAAACACCATGGAAGAGTATTACTGTACTCAGTATAGATATCTTCCTCTTGCAATATAATTTGAGACTTCATTCACTCATTGACTACAATTTAATACCACTTAATTCACAGCCACATCTCACATTTGCTCAGTCTGTCCTAGCGCATGTCCTATGATAATGTCCCTCCTATTCTCTTTCTATGTTCATTCACATGTTCCCTTCTATTTACTTATTCATATACTTATATTTCTAATATGAGGATTTCCAAAAAGATAATACATTACTTATGAAGATCGCTTATGCTATTCACACGTCAGAGGACTTGTCGAATGCAATTTATATTCAAATGACCTGAAATGTTGAATGAATGATATTCATTATTGAATGTAGCACATTATCAGATATACTATTAATACAAACACACCAGATGAAACATACAATCAGAGAATAAATTCAGAAATAGGAAAAAAGTATGTAGAGTCTTATTGTTAATACTTATTGTAGCAGTTGGATCTGGAAGAGGAAGATAGAAATAAAGCTTGTAAACAATAATCATTCAACAGATTTGGCAGCAATGTTATTTTCTAAACTCCAAACTGAGTTACAGATGCCTCAGAGCAGGTTCCACGAGTCACCTGGAGATAAGAAGCTGCAAAGTGAGCTCAAGTGGCTGCAGCTTTGAAGACAAGAGATCTGCATATTGGGATCAGTTACCAACGAACAGTAACATAAAGTAATTTAAAAGTATGAGCTATTATTTTAGGAACTCTAGTTATACTTTATAAAGATAATTTTGATGTCTTTTTGGGGTGCAAATAAAATACAGATGCATAAGTGGTAAGGAGCTATCAGTGTATTTGATAAGCCTCTCTTAATGAATATATACACTCCAGAAAGAGAGTAACTCTCTCAGTCAACCCAATTGTTGTGTTCTCCTTTCAAACTAGGAGCTGCCAATCATCACATAAACTCCACTCCTCTCAGGAAAAGAGTTAAAAGTCCTGTGAAAAACTCTAAGCAATCTGCATATTAGCACATTTATATATATATATATATATATATATATATATATATGCCATAATACAAAGTCCTTTGCCTTCAAATAATTTTTATATCAAGATGAATTCTTTAAAAACTGGCCTACAAAAACTGATTCATGTGATTAACTGTACACCTCGGTAAATCCACTGAAAATCATTTAATTGTACACTTAAAAAAAAAAACTGGCCTTTAGTGAATTTTTCATTCATTTCCTGCATTGTTTTAGTGATTTCCTTGTTTTGAGAATGGCTTTCATCACAAAGTCCCAAAACAACAAATGTTGGCATGGATGCAGAGAGATAGGAACACTCATACAATGCTGGTGGGACTACAAACTAGTTCAACCTCTATGGAAAGTAGCATGGAGAAACCTCAAAGAACTCAAAGCAGAACTACCATTTCATCCAACAATCCCATTACTGGGTATGTACCCAAAGGAAAGAAAGACATTCTATAAAAAAGACATCTTCACTCAAATGTCAATTCACAATTGCAAGGATGTGGAAACAACCCAAGTGCCCATCAATACATGAGTGGATTAATAAAATGTGGTATATGTATACTATGGAGTACTATTCAGCCACAAAAAAAATGGTGAACTAACATCTCTTTCATTATCCTGGGTGGAGCTAGAGTGCATTCTCCTAAGTGAAGTATCACAAGAATGGAAAAACAAGCACCACATATACTCACCATCGAATTGGTACTAATTGATCAACACTTACATGCACACATGGAAGTAACATTCATCTGGTGTTGGGCAGGTGGGAGTGGGGAGGAGGGGATGGGTATATTCACACTTTCTGGGTACAGTGCACACTGTCTGGGGGTGGGGATACCTGTAGCTGTGACTCAGGCAGTGCACAGCTAATATGTGTAACCTAAACGTTTGTACCTCCATAATATTCTGAAACAAAGAAACAAACCAAAAACAAAACAAAACAAAAAAGAACTCCAACAAGAACAACAACAAAAGAAAACAGATAAATTTTTAAACATGTGGAAGTTAAACAACACACTCCTGAAAAACCATTACGTCAAAGAGATAATCAAGTGGGTATTTCATAACAATAAATATCAACATTAAAATAGTAGAAATCTCAAAAAAAAACAACCTAACTATACTCCCCAAGGTACTAGAAAAACAGAATATAATAAGATGAAAGATAAGTGAAAGAAAAAAATAATGACGATTTTTATAGCAGAAATAAATCAGAGAATTTAAAACAGTAGAAAAAATAAAAATAAGAGCTGTCTTTTTTAAAAAAAGATAACTATAATCAACAAAGTCTTAGCTAGGTATACTAAGAAAAAAAGAGTATTTATAAATAAAATCAGACATAAAAGACAAGAATTACAATGGATATCACAGAAATAAGGATTATAAAAGGTAACCATGAATAATTAAACCCCAACAAATTCAACAACCTAAAAGAAATGGATAAATTCCTAAAACTTACCAAAACTGTATCAAGAAAAAATAGAAAGTGCAAACAAATAAAAAATAAGATTAAATAAGTATTCAAAAATCACCCAACTACATAAAAGCAAAGCAGAAGATAGCTTTGCAGGTGAATTCTACCAAACATTCAAAGGAGAATTAATACTAATTCTTCTTGGACTCTTCAAAAGAATGGAAGAGTAAGAGATACTTCAAACTCATTTTATGAGGCCAGCATTACTCTGCTATCAAAAACAGCCAAAGATATGACACATAAAGAAAAATACAGGACAATCTCCCTTATGAACATGGATGCAAGAACTCTCAATAAAATACTAGCAACCAAATTCAATAGCACATCAAAAGGAAGATACGCACCAGGACTAAGTGTGACTTATCCTTTGGACAAGAATGGCTCAACACACTAGATAAATGATCCCACTCATTAACACAGTGAAAGTGGGGGGGGGGCCTCATGATCATCTCAATAGATACAGAAAAAAACATTTGACAAAGTTCAACATACATTCACGATTAAAACTCTCAAGAAATAGGTACAGAAGGAACTTCCCTCAATGTAATAAAGGTTGTACATGAAAATTCCACAGCTAACACCATAATCAATGGGGAAAAGCCTGAAGTTTTCCTGCTAACGCTGGCAAGGTCAGGATGCCCACTCTCCTTCCTGCCCGTCCAGGACTGCGTGGTGCAGACCCCACAGGGGCAGAACTATGCCGGCAAGTGCTACTCGGGGAAGCAGATCACGGGCGTGTCCACCCTGCGGGCCGGTGAGACCACGGAGCCTGCGCTGCGTGCCGTGTGCAAAGACGTGCGCCTCGGCAGCATCCTCATCCAGACCAACCAGCTCAGCCCGGGAGCCTGAGCTCCACTACCTCCGGCTGCTGAAGGACATCAGTGACGACCACGTGCTCCTCACGGACTGCATGGTATCCACGGGCGCTGTGGCCCTGATGGCTGTGCGCACGTGCTTCTGGACCACGATGTACCCGAGGACAAGATCTTCCTGCTGTCGCTGCTCATGGCAGAGATGGGCGTGCATTCAGTGGCCTGCGGGTCCCCACGTGTAAAAATCATCATCACAGACGTGGACAAGCGAGTCAATGACCTTTTCCTAATCATACCAGGCATCAGGAAATTTGGTGACCGCTATTTGGGGACAGATGTAGTCCCTGATGGCAGGGATGAGAAGGAAGTGCCCTCCACAGGTTAACTGCCCAAATCAAGCCACCCAGTCCCCACCTGAATTCCGCTTACCTCAGGATTGCAGTATACAACATATAACTTATTTTTCAACAGAAATTCTAGCTAGAATAATTACACATGGAAAAGAAAAAAAAGACATTCAAATCAGAGAGAAAAGTAAAATTATCTGTTTACAGATTACATGATTGCATACATAGCAATTCATAAAGATTCAACAACAAAAAAAACCTGTTAGAATTAATAAATGGATTTAGTAAAGAAGGAGGATACAAAAATTAGCCACATTTCTACATATAAGCAATGAAGTATCAAAAAAAAATTAAGAAAACAATCTCATTTACAATAGCAGCAAAAAGAATAAAATGTTTAGAGATAAACTTAACCGGAGAGGTAAAAGACTTGTTCACTGAAAATAATAAAGCATTGACGAAAGATATTGAGGAAAACACAGGTAATTGGAAAGGCATCCATATTCATGGGTTGGAAGTAGTAATATTATTAAAATATCCACACTACCTCTACATCTACAAAACCATCTATAGATTCAATACAATTCTTATCAAAATCCCAATGGAATTATTTACACAAATAGAAAACAATCCTAAAATTCATATGAAACCACAAAAGATCCCAAATAGCCAAATAAATATTGAGCAAGAACAAAGCTGGAAATATCACATTTCCTTATTTCAAAATATATTACAAAGCTACAGTAATAAGAACAGTATAGTACTGGCATAAAAACAGATATATAGATAGATCAATAGAATAGACTACAAAGCCAAGAAATAAATGCCAGTATCTACAGTCTACCTATCTTTGACAAAGTTGCCAAAAATATACAATGGAGAAAGGATAGTCTTTTTAATAAATCATGAGAAAACTGGATATCTGAATGCAGACAGGTGAAATTTGACACTTGTCTCACTCCTACCCAAAAATCATCTCAAAATGGATTAGATAGTTAAACATAAGACTTGAAACTACAAAAATCCTAGAAGAAAACATAGGAAAAAGCTTTTTAAGAGCACACAGAACTGCTCTCATTAAGTTCACAGTGGAGCAGGTGATATACATGGAATATATATTAATAATTATGAATTAGTAATGATTTTTCAAGATACAACACCAAAAGCAAATACATCAGAAGCAAAAATAGACAAATGAGGTACACATCCAATGAAAAAGCTTCTGCACAGCAAAGTAAACAGAGACATAAAAGAATGGGAGAATATATTTACAAACCATATATCTATAAAAAATTAATGTCTAAAACAGATAAAGAATACAAACAACTCAATAGCAAAAAATCAAATAACTCAATTAAAAAATGGGCTAAGGACCTGTATAAACATTTCTCAAAAGAAGACATACCAATGGCCAACAGGAATATGAAAAAGAGCTTGACATCACTAGTCATAATCAAATCAAAACCATAGTGAGGTATCACCTCACATTTGTTAGAAAGACTGTATCCGAAAGACAAAAGGTAAGTATCGCTGAGGTTTTGGTGAGAAGGAAACCTGTGTACACTGTTGGTAGTATTGACATTTGGTACAGCTATTATGGAAAGCAGTATGGAGGTTTCTCAAAAAATTAAAAATAGAACTATTTCATGATCCAAAAATCTCACTTCTGGATACATATCCTAAGAAAATAAGATTAGGATCTCAAAGAGATATCTGCACTCCTATGTTCATTTCAGCATTATGCACAATAACCAAAATAAAGGAATAACTTAAATGTCCACTGAAGGATAAATGGATGAAAAAAGGTGGCTTTATTTACTAGAAATGTGAAATCTAGGGAAGTATTTTTTTAATAAATAGGAACAGTACAATTATTTTTCTGCTTCACCTCTTTGCTCTATGCAATGCTGTTGAACTCACCCTTTTAAAGATTAATCAAAGTCTGCATTTACAATCAGTTTAAGACTGTCACTATAATTTTGAGCTCATGTGTTGTGATAGGAATGTGTGTGTATATGTATGTGCATGTGTGTGCAGTGGAATATTATTTAGCCTTTAAAAAAGAAAATTGCAACATGGATGAACCTGGAGGACATTATGAAATATGTGTGAAATAATCCCAAAACAGAAGCAAACTAAGAATCAGTTGATGGGAAGATCAAAGACATTGAGATGATCGGTAAGAAATAGAACCCTAAGCTACCTACCAAACTCATGAATTACCTAAAATAGAATCCAAGGATAATGGCTATGGGGCAGGGTGAGAACCGTGAATGTGTGAGACCCTTGGCAAACGTAAGCTGGACCTCACAGAACATCTCCATGGACTCACACTAAAACATGGAACATGGGATATTTACACTTCTGGAACTGTTCCTTTGAAGTACTCATCACATTCACAATTATTAATATATATCCCGTGTATATCACCTTCTGCATTATAAACTTAATGAGGGCAGTGCTGTGTCTTGTCAAGTACCATATCCCAGGCACAGAGCCTGGCTTGCCAGGGAGTTAACTTACATCTTTGTTCAATAAGTCAATCAGTGATATACAAATCCACACAAGTTTACTGCAATATAAATATTAATATGTATTTGTTTTCAGATGTTTTTATGGGGAAACTGTAGGTTATTCCTTATGTATTGATTTTAAAACTTGAATGTCCAAATAAAAAGTCACATCACTGGTCTTACACTGAATCTGGAAGGATGGATCTATGTGAGGGAACATGCACATTAGCAGTTGAATCAGCATAAAAGGTTGGGGACACTGCCATCCCTTCAGTGGGACCTTAGGGCAAGATGAGGGTGTGGCAGACATGATGAGCAATTCTTAACTCTGTTACAAATGTACCAGCAAAAATGTTTGCAGCAGAAGGCAAAGCTTGAACGCATTAACCGAAAGGGACGAGCAGGGACGGATGCTTGGGGAAGCAACGGCCCCGTGTCCGAGTAAGCGCTGGGTCTCTGGAGTCTGGTATCAACACATTTGTTCTACTGCAGATGTTCTTGTATGTAAAAATCCCTTGTAAGCAGTGTGAAGATCCCAACTCGGGGATAACAAACAATGAGCGATGCAGCAGGAGGGAAGAGCACTCAGTGGCTGTGATCCAGGCATCCAGCCGAGGTGGTGACGGTGACATAATCATTGAGACACGCGCCTAGGCATTCTTATTTTTCATTTACTTAGCTCTACTTTTGTGTGAGACTCAATGAAGGTGTTGCGATTTCAAGGAAAACTATAATTAAAGCAAACATGTCTAATGTAATTTTTAAAAATGTTACTATCTGTAGCTTTTTCCAACGCAGGAAACGATCTCCTCCTAAATGGTCTCTAGTGTGACGTTGACATTTATATTCCCTTATTTCAGTGCAATGCCATATTTTAAAAATGAAATTTCCACTTGAACCCTCACGTCTTATTTAAATGTTCACGTGTAGACTCAAAACCTCATTTCATGAATTTGTGAATCGTTAAGCCAGTCCCTTAACCCCATTCTTGTCATCTAACAAGAGGTGTAACGCACAACTCCCACACAGGATTGTTTACAGATTAAGGAGAGAAAGATGCTGGAAAGAGTATCTGGCCCACAGCAAAATAGTCCTCAAGAAGTGTGGACCATTTATGTTAGATATTATTATTACTTTTTATTTTAAAATATAATATCTTGATAAAAATGAAAGGATAGGAGCAAGAATTATTTCAGAGATAAAAAATATCTTTTTATTCAGATCGGCTTTTTTCAAAGCTGTTAAAAAAACAATACTGAGGAAGAGAAATAATATAATTTGGCAGTAACATCATATTTTCAAGCTACTGTATTGTACATATGCTGTAGTATTCCATTACTAGTCCACAAACAGTAAGACAGAGTTTCTAGTGAATAAAACAACTAGTTGTAAAATACTTAACCTTTAAAATATATCTCTTAGACAATTGATAATTCCTGTTTCATTACTGACAACTGACTACTTTTAAAAGTTAGTAGGAAGTTACTAAAAAAAAATAGAAGGTGATTATTTCTTCTAAGTTATGGGAATTTGCCATTGGGAAATACATATTTCTTCCAAATCTCTTCCAGAATGGGTCAAAGTATGGAAACATTTTAAGGTGCAAGACAATTTTTTAAGATAAAAATTATACTTGTATTATGAACAAAGGGAATATATTGTTTTTTTCCCGTGTTATTAACTAGTTTGGCTTCCAACAAATTGAGATTTGAGGACAAGGCATATGGAGAAGCTCTTTAGTCTTGAATTTTCTGATTTTCTTATTTTGTGTAAATTATCATAACTGGAACACTCTGCAGTTTGAAAATGTATTTCACCTTAATGTATATATTATTTTGGACAAAACCCATGTAGAATAATGTGCCCACTTCTATTGTCTTAAAAGAGCAATGGCAGCTAGCATCAATGTAAATTCTGCTACTTAAAATGCAATTTATTTACATGTACCAAATGAATTTTTTTCCTAAAAAAAGAAAAACCATAAAGTTTTATGATAATTATTTGGAGGGAAGAATGATTGGGTATTCAGGAATTACTCTGGACTTTAGGAAAAAATGAGCCACCACATGCATATAAATACATAAGGACCATCTTTTATTTACTTATTCATTCAGACCATATTCCTGAGCACTTGCTACATACCTGAAGCAGCCCAGGGACTTGTGCAGATATAGAAGAACATTACTCCGGCTCTCATGAGCCTTACCTTTTAATAGGGAAGACAGACACTGAAGAAGTGATTAACTTGAGTGAGTTTCCGAAAGGAGAGGTTTGTGTCGTCAATGCAGCATTACAGCATATGACAGTAGGGCCTAAGCAGTCCAGCACGGTCAGTGCGGCTTGGTGGAGAAAACACCAGCTACGCAGGTGAAGGTGAGTGGTTGTCCCATGAGGGCGGAGGAGCGTGTGACAGAGTCGAAGCAGTCAAGGAGCTGAATGAACTTTGCTGTGGCTGGAGGAGATGGCCGTGGGAGAGCGTGTCTCTGTGGGAATGAATGCAGGCTCTCATTGACCAAAACATGTCCAGTTTGCACCTGTGGTCCCCAAATAAACAATAACGCCAACACCGTTCACTCTCAAAATGGCCACAATCTGACACTGAAGTCTGTGGTCACTATATTTATTAGGGATGTGAATGTCCGTAGGGACAGGAAAGTCCTTTCAGACTTTCACAGAAGCTCACATACACCACTTTCCTGGATGCTTCTTGTGAGCTTGGACCGTGGTGGTTTTTCCTACTTCTCCTTTCTCTAATGTAGCCCTGTCCAGTGAGAGCAAGCTGTGGATGTATTTTCATTGTTCTAGTAGCCACATTAAAAAATTAAAAAGAAATAGGTGAAGTTAAATTTCAATGATATGTTTTATCTAATCCAAAATGTCCAAAGCATTATCATGCTAACATATAATCTGTATAAAAGCATTAACTAGATATTTTACAATTTTGTTCTTAATCTTCAAACTTGGTATAGATTTTACACTCACAGCAAATATCAATTTGAACAGGTCGTATTTTAAGTGCCCAGTGACCTCGCATAGCTAGTAGCTATCGTATCAGACAGTACAGCTTCTTACATCCTTTTGTTGTACTTTCAGTTGAACCACGACCTTATTATAATACTTTCCACTTGGACCTATTAATCAGCCCCTTCTTTGTGTGTTGCTTTACCACTGGGGTTTTGGAGGCTGAAAATTAATGCTTCTAATTACTCTACAATGACATAGTAACAGAAGATCCTACACTTTCCAATGACATAAATGCCCACTTTTCTACCAATGTCCAAAAAATGGATTTCTCTTCCCTTAGTTTTATGGATCACATAGACAGAGTTACATAGATAAACCCAGCATATCTGACCAGAGACCTCATATGGTAGGTAGAGGAAGCAAGTGTAATAAAACTCAGATGAATAGGACAAAGTCACAAGTTAGAATCTGTTGACATTTTGTCCTCCACACTTTGACAATGTGATCTTGGGAAAGTTTACTACTGAGGTTAAATCTATAAAAAATAAATATAAAAATATGGGTACCTGAGGTGCCTGACTCAGAGAGTTCTTGTGAATATCAAATGAACATAATGTTTAGGTATGACAGTTTTATTTTTGTGATAAATATGTGAATAAAAGCTATTATTTTCAACTTTATTATTTTAAAATGGCAAGAGTTTGCATTAATAACTTTTATCTTTGGTTTATGAAGGTCAATTTTCAGACACTTTTTTACTATATTATTCCAAAGTATTTTACTCACCAAAGTACACTTAATATTCTTAGAACCTCAGGGGAGAAAATTCAAACTAGTAAATGGTGCTTGGTTAACAGTAGTCTTTATTTACAGAGGAGTTGCACTGCAAAATTGCCTTCAGGATCTTAAAAGTATAAAACAATTTATTTTCTCACAGAAGACTATTATAATCTGTATTTTTCTTACAAATTTTACTTAATGTGGTCTTTCTAGTGAAAATATCTAGAGATAGAGATAAAAAATGCAGTAGGGATAATTTAAGTAAACATAATTCTAAGTCTTAGGAACCACAGTTTCCTGCAGTTGTGGAACACTTGCCTTAGAGAATTATCCGTGGGTATTACAGTTTCACGGTGAAGAGGCTCGAGTGTGAATTTGAATTTTCTCTCCTCCCATTGCACCCAAGTCTTACTGGTCTGGTTTTGAATGAGCCCACTTCATTCTTTTAGACTCCAAAGTTCTCTGGCTTGGGAGCCACAATAACAGGGATTTTGACTTTCCACTAAATATTTTCTGATTTCCATATCCTTCTTCTACATACTTATTCTTTGTTTTTCCTCTAAAAACATTATTTTATTATAGTAAGATATACATAACACACAATTTACCATTTTAACCATTTTAAATGTGTCACTCAGTGGCATTAAGTGCATATACAGATCGTGAGTCCGTCACTACTATTTCCAGATTTTTTCACCATTCTAAACGGAAACCCTGGTGGCATCAGAACCTGGTGCACTCCTTGTGAGATACACAGTGGTCATCCACTGTGGGAAGCAGTTCGGCTGCTCCTTGAGAGGTTAAACGTAGAATTACCGTAGGATCCATCAATTCCACTCCCAGGTACACATACAAAAGTACTGAAAACAGGGACATGCTCACCATCAACATGGGCTTGTTTCTTCACTACTGGATCATTCAGAATCACCAACCAAGCTCTATTCATGCCTGCTGCCTGCCCAGAGCCTGGCACTCCCTCCTGGGCTTCTGGAACTCACCGCATTCTTCCTGGAGAGAAAGGAAGATCGTAGACCCTTTGTATTCTGCTTAATCTCCCACTGTAGGCTCTCTTTGGCCCTCAGGTTAATAACTTTTCCATCTGCCTAGGACTGAGTGGCTCCTGAAGGAGATGCTCAGCTCTAAACCCAGCAAAGTTCTTGGCCAACCAGGATGAATTGGTCACCAAATTTTGGTCCCCAAAAAGAAGACAGCTCTAGGCCAGCCACGGTGGCTCACACCTATAATCCCAGTTCTTTGGGAAGCCAAAGTAAGAGGATCACTTGAGGCCAGGAGTTGGAGGCCAGCCTGGGCAACATAGTGAGACCCCATGTCTACAAAAAATGTAAAGATTAGCTGGGCATGGCGGTGCACACCTGTGGTCCCAGCTACTCAGGAGACTGAGGAGGGAGGATCACTTACTTGAGCCCAGGAGTTTGAGGTTGCCGTGAGCTATAATCGTGCGACTGCACTCTAGCCAGGGCCATAGAGTGAGCCCTTGTCTCAAAAAAGAAGGAATATAGCTCTAGCTCTTAAGATTATTATTTGTTGGTACGGTTTATCTGCTTGTTTCTCAATCACACTATTCTTTTGCCCAGGGAAGAACCTATTGCCAAGAATGCTACCAAGATGGGTTTCAAAAGTCAGCCACATACTATACCTGCTCCGTCATGGACTCCTCTCCTCTGAGCCATTGACTTTGCTCTTGGGTCCGACGCATTTCTTGCTGCAGGTTCCCAAGCACAGCCATCCCAGTGAACTGTGCTGCAAAACCATAGATACCTACTTAGCTGGGAAACCATGTGTAGACAGAGCCAACGCAGCTTCAGAAGCATGACAATTTCCAAAGTCATCTCAGTCCCCACTTCACTTCCAACCAGGATGTATTCAGTTTCTCCTTGCGGTTAACAGAATGTCCAGCACAGGTCTCGATTTTATTCATCATATAACACTATTCAAAGCAGGAATTGAGAAGCACTAATGACCTTTGTAGGATGCTATCGTGTTAGGAAAAAACGAAACCTTTTCTCCAGCACACCCCCTGGCTCGTTTTCTTGGTCAGAACTCAGTCTTTCCCAGTGGCTCACTAGCAAAGGAGACCAAGATCGCATAACTGATTTTGACCAGTGTTTCTCAACCTACGTCTTACTGTCTTCCTCCCCAAGGAGACTTTTTAGGTTTTAAAATAAAAATTGTAAGTTTTTTTGCCCCCTAAGAATTGACTGCCGTCCCATTAGGGTTGATGCCCGCCTTCCGTGCGGAGGGGAACCTGCGGCCCTGGGGCCACATATGGCTTTCTGGATCCTTGAGTGCAGCCTTTTGACTGAATCCATGTTTTACAGAAAAAATCCTTTTAATAAAGGGATTTGCTCTATGAAGTTTGGATTTAGTCACATTTGGGGATCTGGAGGGCCACAAGTGACCCCAAGGCCACAGGTTCCCTACCCCTTCGTACCTGGGCACATTGAGATAATAGTCAGTAAGTTAACAAAACAGCAAGAAAGAAAACGTTCTGGGATTGTATTGAGTGGTGTCTGCCACAGTCTATTTTGGGGGTCACTACTTCAATTCAGTATTTATTGACTATTGACTAATAAATATCATTGACTACATAATATAGATCAACTCCTAAACAGGTGCTGGTGATACACTGGGGAATGAACACGGTAAGTCATTCTATTCTACTGACCAGTTTGACAGGACATATTCAATCACTTCTGAGACTCAACATATGGCCATGCTTTTATGCAATGGCTTGCAGATAATATAATGCAATACATGCAATATATATTCATATAATATAATATAATACAAGACTTCTCTCCTGCTTTCTTTCTTTGCATATATGGCACACCATGTAGTAGAACAGAAAATGGGTTTCAACTCATACCTCCGTAAAAACAGGGATACAAACATTTAACTCCTTGTGTTGTTTGAGCATTAAATGAGACACTATACATTTTTATCATTACCATTATCGTTATTATTTTGGGCATACTATTTTATCTTGTACAGACCTAAAGGGCCATTATCTTATTTAAGTTTTGAGATTTCGTCATTTTCTTCCTTTACACTTTATTCAATTGTTTGATTACTTTAGAGAATTAACAAATCCCCAAATACTGATCTCCTCACTGAATAAAACATTGCTGTGAACACCAGAAACAGTAACATGTAACTGATAAAAGTAATTTTCAAATTAGCCTTTGTTTTTGACTTTTAAACATGTAAAATTATAATTTTGTTTTTCTCATGGAATTTACTTAGAAATGTGTGACGTATCAGAAGAAAGAATCCCTAGAATACCTCTCCCAAGGGCTCAGCTATGTAAGCCCTTTTACCTAATCAAAGGACCAATGTTGATTTCCTGTTTGCCTTCCAGAATTTTGTATTCCCTGTTTTGCTCATAGTGTGTTTGAGTCACGTCAGACTTTGCGATCAACCACTATTACCGAGCCTGCGGTTTACCAAGCTGCGCGTTGGCGGACAGCATGGCTCGGGATGACTTGCTAATTGTGCGTTCAGGACAGTTTGTGAAACAGGAATTAAGAAAAGGGGAAAGGTCTGGGCCATGGATCCTAAAGTCAAAATGCAAGCCATGTCTTCCTGGAGGAAATCATCTGAAAAAAAGGAAATGCTTTTCAGATGTGTGAAAAAAAAAGTAAGACGGGGAGTTGTGTGTGCTGGGAACGGGAGAGTTACGAGGACGCACCCGTGGGAAAGTGGTCAGGCAGGAATGGACTCCACGTGGCGCTCGCTCTGCCTCTAGAGTGCTGCAGAAGACAAACAGGTGAGAAAACTCTGCCAGAACCACTGCTTCCCTCTGCCCCGTTGCGGCAGGACGCTCTGGAGGAGGCCAGTGAGCCGTGCGGCCTGGCCCTGAGGGCCCAGTCAGCTGCACCTCACGGGGTCTGCTGCCAGCCTGAGCACCCCAGGGGCAAGGTTTGCGCAGTAGGGGATCAAGCACTTTTTCCAAATCTACTGCAACTCTTAATGTGTCTTTTGCCCTTATCGAGTAAAGTAGTCCTGAAGGTCCTTGAACCCTTCAATTTGTACAATCAGATGCAGACACTGCCAAGGCTTCCTGCCACTTTCCAACCGAAGAGTACCGGAGTGTGGGATGCCCAGACTATCTCTGGAGGCTTCTATTTTCCCCTTTATGCCCAGAGGACCAGAATATTCACTTTTATATTTTAAGAGATTTTCTTTATCTCGAATCTGCAGGCATTCATCACCATATGCAAAAGCTTGAAAAGTATATTCAAAAGACATGGATAATTCCACATCGCACTGCCAAGCAGAGATTAGAAAGGAACCTTACAGGCTTATTGGAATATCCAGATTTTGACACACCGAAGGCCAGATATCAAACATTTCCCCATACTATTTGCATCTATTTTTTATATGTATCCACATATATATTTATATATGTATATCTATATATACATTTTATCTAAATGTTAAACTAAAATATGCTTTAAGTGAAAAAAAAAACAAGATTGCTCACACACATACTGAAAGCCTATTCTACTCAATTTTTGTAAATATTTTCTTCTCCAACTGTCTTCTGTACCCCTTGCCATATTGTACAACTCACCTGCCTGATGGAGAATTGTACAAAATCTCTCATCCCTGAGTATGAGATTGGGAAAAGGCTACGGTTTTCTTCTTGCCCTGCCTCCCACCCCCCATGTTGGCAAAAGGTTAGTTATCCTCATTCTAAGTAATATTCTGAGCAATATTGGAACTAAGTTTAAATTACCAAACATGTGCGTTTTTCCCAGTATGAGATAGCCATGTGATAATATCATACTGCTAAGTGAGTAGCTATTAAAATGAAAAAAAAAAATACTAAAATGTGAGAGTTAGAAGAGACTGAGTATTCATCAGGAGCAATGCCTTTACTGTAATATATGAGAAATCTGAGGCACAGAGTACTGCATGATTAGCTATGCAAGGACTTAAATTAAAATAGCAAATCATTATTAGGGCACAACATCACTCTTGAGCATGTTTTTATAAGCTAAACAGCTTTGACCATATTATATTTAATTAGAGAGAAAGAGAGACAAAGAGAGAGAGAAAAAGCCAAAAAAAAATATATATATATATATATATATTTGTTGAAGGGCATGATTTCTTTTTTTTTCTTTTTACTTTTATGTTGCTGGCAGTAGAACTCAGAAGAGAAACTCAGAAAAGAAAAGCAACATTAAATGTACATCACATTTCATTCAAAAAATCCACTGTACCAGGGAAAATAGAAAATATTAGGCAGTTATTGAGCGCTAGATGAATGCTGGGTAGTGTATATTTGAGTCTTCATGTCAGTTTCATTAACATGTTGTCACTATTGAACATACTTCAGATGCACTGTATAGCTGTGAGCATTGGAAGCAATGCCGTTAAGTGATTTTTCTCAACATCACACCGTTGTCCACCAGCGAGTCTCTCTGATCCCGAGGCCTGTGTTCTTCCAGCTGCACTATGCTCCGTCTCGAGGGAATTTCAGCCTCGATGGAGTTCCCATTGCCATCATCAACCACACCCTGTAAAGGCTGCTGTTATTTTTGTTATTGTAATGTTGCATGTAAACCTTCTGAGCTTCTGTCATTATGTAACTTTTGAGATGTCATACATGAACTTGGTATTTACGCTGGTGTCTGGAAGAAAGAGGTTGTCAGCCAGTCCTGTAGCCTTCCCTGTAGGCTCAAAGATACTTGAGGATTCGTTCCTTGATCTAATCCTTCCCAAAACAGTAACTCACAGAAATGTTTTCCAGATCTGAGATAAATGGGAATTCAACCAAAGACCTCACACCTCACTTCTGAGACCATTCATTTAGGAATGAGTAACTACAACAAGAAAGACACAGTTGCACCAGAGAGTGGGAATTCTCTGAGCACACTGAGGGCTTAAAAGGCGTAAAAGCTGAAGACCCCCAAAGCCCAAGACTCCCCAAGCCCACCCTTGGCTCTGCATCCTCACTGGTAACCACACTGTCCCAAGCACAGCATGATGGGAATATTAGAAGGAGGACTTGGAGTCCCGAGATTTCTGTTGCGCAGTTTCCGAGTGTACTGTACTACCTCCTGCCTTGTAGCCTTTGATAAACTTACGGCTGCACAGAGCCTGCTGTGTTTCAGGAGTTTGGTTGTGAATTGGAACCCCAAACCGTTGAAACAGGCTGAGCAGAGCGGCCGCTGCAGTGACATAGTCAAGCTATACATTGAGAGCACGTGCATATACTGTTTTCAAAACACACCCTGCCATTCGAGGCATGTGCATCTGGACAACTTTGGGGTCTGCCTGTGCTTCTCACAGAGGACGTCCCTAGGACAGGATGGGCCTCTTCACTGCTCTGCCCCCAGTATTTCTCAGTCTCCCCCCTTCTCTGGTCATCGGCAAACTTTCAGATTATTTTAAAATAGATTTGGGTGCCTCTCACTTACTTGGCCTTTTTATTTTCAATAACGTTTTGTTTTCATTTTACTCTACTACCTAGTCACACCTCAAATCCTGCCATTACCCCGTAAGTGTTTACTTCAAGCAAGTTACAACCTGTTCCAGTACTTGTTCAGGCACACAGATGGATAAGTCTTTGTCTCCATGGAGACTCACACGGGCATTGTCCCTCTTTCTATTTATTTCCAGCTTACATTTGCTTTCACTGCCCCAAACTTTTATCAGATTAGGTTGCATAGTTCGTCTTTATAGCCACTCTCTTGCAAAAGCTTTCAAGCTTCTTAGAGTGAAACAAGTAATTTCTTTTTGCCCTTCCTATACCAGACATTGAGATGGGGAAGTCACACTCATATGACCCTGATTCCTTAATGTATCAATATATGCATTTGTTTACTGAAGAACAAATGTTTTACAGATGGGGTATAGAACAGAGAATGATCAGCAACTTAAAAATCCTCCTTGTATTCACTTTAAGCATAAAGCATTCATTACCCTCCTCCTGATATTACAGGTAGACTTATTTGTAAATATTTTAAACTTTACACGAATGGAATAATGAACAATATACTGGTTTCCATTTGATTTCTTTTGCTCTGTATTGTGTTTATGCAGTTCATTCATACTGTTGCAAATATTATAATGGTTACCGATCCCTCACTCTCATAGTTCCGTAGTGTTCTATTTCAAACATAACAAATTTTATTAATATTTAATAATCCTGTTCTCATTGAGCATGTGCCTCATTTCTAGATTTCAGTTATTATGAAGAGCCCTGCTAGTGCCATTTTTCTACATGTGTTTTAGTGAACGCTTCATCCACAGTTCCACTGGGTTTATCCACACGAGGAGAATTGCAGGTCATAAGCTTTGAATGTGTTCAGCTTTCGTGAGTAATCCTTTCTTGTCCTTTGAAGACTCATTCGTAGAGTTCAAAGCTGTTTCCAGCAACTCCACTCATGGGTTTGATCAATGACTAGATCGTTATGGAGGTTACAATCTATCCCATGAGCTTTATGTCCACAATAAAAACAAGGCATGCCATTTGGGTTTGTTGTTATATGAATATTCCCTTTCAAAATATGTATGCATTTTTATGTAGCATCAATGAAAGTTATCTTTTGTGCATTTTTTATAAACATTTTCTAATTTTGTGGAAGTGTAAAAGTGCATTTACTGGAAAAGTAGAACTTTAATAATTAGTGAAGGTATTAAAAGCTATTAATTTAGACTCAAAATAACTATTAAAGTCTTCAAATAGTTACATAGAAAAACAGATTAGAATCAATAAAAATATTGAGAGTATGTGAAATAACACAAAGGACCCGCTTGTCAAACTGGATTCACGAGAACCTGAGAATTCTCCCAATTCCAAGCTTTGCCAATAATTTGTAGGATATGAGCAAAACAAGGCATGGAAGCAAGAAAGACTCAGCCCACATAGTAACCCAGGTTCTTTCTCATCGCTTTAGGATTAACTATGGCCAGATTCAAATAATGAGGTTATTTGAATGGGTGTTATTGGCAGTTACATTATCTACCTAATAAATTTGTCTTAATTATGAAATTTCACCATTGTGTACTCAGATATTTACAGAACTTATGTAGCATTTTTATTAGGGGATATTTGTCCATAAAACCATAGAGTATAGGTTTGTTTATCATAATTGATCCTAAACATCCAGGGACATGCCTTTGAAAGCATTTTATAGGTAAGGACTCTCCTATAAGCAAACACTATTTGTATGTTTACCAATCAGTATTATTAACATGTTTACAAGAAGATACAACCTATCATCTTTCTTGTATCTTTGCTGGCTATTTTACACCTGGTAAAAGAGAGAAGGAATTGTTGGTCAGCTGCTAACCCTCCTCTTCTCATAACATTAGCTAGATAACTTACAGAAGAATATTTTAATACTTTTAAGCAAAAAAAAAAAAACAAAAAAGTTTATAAAATATAAACAGCACATGACAAAAAAGTAGCAATTAAATTAATCACAATTATAATGTATATAAAATTTCAGTATTTTAACATACAAACATTAAACAAAATAATCTTTAGGAATTGTTTTTAAATTTTAGTTATTTAGTTTTATTTAAATAACATATTATTAAAGAGAAAGTCCTATTTCAACAAAGTATAAGTATGACATCCACTTTATCATTTCAAAATTTTACAAAGAACTTCAAATCTATTAATAGAGGCCATAATAAATTGTCCTTCATTCAAACGCAATAAAGAATATCAGTGTATAAATAGAAGAAGAAAGTGTTAGAGAAAATTAGGAATCAAATTTTATTCTTGCTCAAACTTCAAAAACAATAGACTCTGACACTACTTTAAGTTGTAATTCCTTATAGTTTAGAGGCAAAATAAACTTGGTCATAATACTTCAGACCCTTTCACTTTTTTTGTTTATTACAAAGAAAGAATTTTTCAAATTTGACCAAACTATGAATCTTAGAGAAAAATTCCTCTTAAAAGTAACAGAAAAACATAGTAAGGGATTGCATGATGCTATTCACAAAGAAAAAAAAAAAAAAGGAGTTGTGTTGTTGTGTTTTTAATAGACCATTTAAAAAAAATCAAAGGCATATGGCTCAACATTGAAATTAATGATATTTCTTTTTTTATCATACTGCAATTGATCAAATATTTGTAAAATAAAAGAATAAAGTGTTGAACGATTGTCATTACTTCCTTCACTGAGTATTGCCTATGTCTCTGGTGGTGTGAAGCACCGCTGCCCCCCCTCGGAACAAAGACCGTGGAAAAAGCAAAAGCAGACAAAATCCTCGCCCCATGGAACTTCCTTCTCAAAGAGAGGTTCAGATAGTATACGTAACTAAACAATCGAATTGTATACTAAAGAAGCATTAGTTTCAAGGTTAAAATAAACAACAACAACAACAACAATAATAATAGCGGGCTGCTTCTTAGGAAATCAAGACAGGAAACAGACTTTGCAATTTTAAATAGGTTGACCGGAGCAGGACCTTGGGAAACTGTTGTATTTAGGTTAACTCCATGGATACGTGGAAGAAGTGTTTTCCTGGCAGATGGAATATTCTTTTGCAAAGAGAGCATTGTGGCATTTCAACTCGCTCTATTCCCCAGTTCCACAGTGGCCTTAACACGCAGCAGTCTTAGGCGGTGTCCACGAAAACCACCCGCCCAACAGCCACTGCCCAGAGACAAAACAGGCCCGGAGTTTCTCAAAGGTCCCATCCCCAGAGAATGAAACCATCTAACCTATTTGGTATAAAAGTTCTCTAGAAACTCCGTCTTGCAGGGCTTGTCTTCACTGGACATGATTCAGGGTTCACTCACTGCAAACAGCTTGTCACCTGGTTTGCTGGGAAAAAAAAAGTTCGCAACAGTTGTTTTATACTGCAATTGTCTCAAGCAGCAATAACAGTTAAGGCTAGAAAAATATAGAACAAAATATTTCAAAAAACGGAAAATGACATATCCAAAGGCTCTTTGAAAAGCTCAGATATATTTCTGGGAATCTAGAAGACCAGCTTCATGCACAGGACCAGGCGCATGCCCGATAAAGGCCCCAGAAAGCCTTCATCCCTCACCACTGGCTGACATCGTGGTCTGTGTAAGAAAGTAGCAGAGGCTAAGGCCGAGCTGTAGTACCAGCTTGAGTATTGAAAGGGTGCCTATTCCGACACCAATTCTGTACTGCAATTCAGTCCTAACGCCAACCACCCAGAGTTAGCATCACATTCCACAGTTTAACGGTGAGGTCCTCAACAAGACTGCCCCCACTTCAGACACCAGCAGCAAATGAGGTTTACAAGTCACCTGCACTTCTGACCAGTTACAAGTCCAGGGTGTCCCCTGGACCTCTCCTCAGTTTGCCAATTTACTGGAATAACTCAGAGAACTCAAGAAAGTATATACTTATAATCACAGTTTTATTATAAAGGATAAAACTGCCAAGTGAATGAATGTGAGAGACCATTCACGTGAGACCTGAGAGGCTCTGGAACGCAGAGCTTCCACGCTCTCTCCGCGTGGACTCAGGGTGCATCGCCCTCCAGCACCAACCTGGAAGCTCCATCCAGCTTCTGTGTCCAGAGGTTTTGCTGGGCGTGATGGATTAGCCGCTAAGTGAACACAATATCCAGCCTACCCTTTTCTTACTGAAAATCAGATTTGCTCAGAGCCCCAGCCTTCTAAAGACATGCATTGTCTTTCTGGTGACCAGCACCCACCCTGAACTATCTTGTTAGCGTAAGTTCAGGTGTAATTCAGCGGACTCATCAATGACAAAAACATTTCTTTTATTCATAAGCCTGAGACAAAGACCAGACAATTTCTTTATTACACAGCAGTGTCCAATATACACATGTGGTCCCTCTGCATAGTGAGAGATTTGTTTACTCAAGCCATTTAAGAAATCTCTGTCCAATCGTTAGCTGATCACTAAGCTAATCATGAAGATCGTTCACTGGCCACAGAACAAATGCCAAAGACTTTAGAGAATTAGTTTAAAAGTTAATTTGTTAGAAACTAAATAAACAAAGAACAGCAGCAACACTACCAAATCCTAGATTGGGGTGAGTCTGATTTCCAGAATTGATACCTCATAGTATTTACAATGTTCAGTTCTCTACATTTCAGCAGAAACAACAAAAAACATGAAATAAGAAAGTGTCACCGCACCACACACGAAATAATTAGTAGCAATTTTCCCATTGGACTTATTGGGCAAAGACTTAAAATTATTTACTTTAAATATGCTCAAATAACTGACATAAATCACATTAAAGAACTCAGGAGAGGTAAGAGAATGATATCTCACCAAATAGAGAATATTAACTAACTATTCTAAAGCCTAAGAATAATGATGAAGAGCCAGACATAAACACTGGAGTTGAAAAACAAAATAACTGAAATGAAATATTCACTAGAAAAGTTCAACAGCAGATTTGAGCTGGCAGAGGAATCAATTAACCTGAGGCTAGGTCAGTTGAGGTTATGCAATTTGATCAACAGAAGAAAGAATGAAGAAAAATAAGCAGAGCATTAGAGACCTGCAGGACATCATTAAGCCCACCGTGACATTAATACCGGGATTCCAGGAGGGAACAGAGAAAAGAGAATACAAACACTATTTGGAGAAATAATGCCCAAACTCCCAAATTTTATGAAAAACCCACATTTTTTATAAAAAATGTATTTAAAAAATATTTTGCACATAAAAGAGGCTGAATGAACTCAAAATTGGATTAACGTGAAGAGATCCACAACTAGACACACCATAAATCAAAATTTCAAAAGCCAAAATGAGTAGAGATACTGACAAGCAGAAAGAGAAGCAATTTATCACTCAAAGGGATTCTCATAAAGAGTAAGAACCCATTTCTCATCACAAACTGTAGAAGGTAGAATGCAATGGAATGGCATATTCAAACTGCTGAAAGAAAAACACTACCACCCAAGAATTCTGTATCCCACAAAGCTACCCTTTAAAAATGAAGAAATTATTTTAGATTAAGGAAAATTGAGGGAATTTGGCATTAGCGGAAATGAACTTCCATATAAGAAATACTAAAGTAAGTACTTTAGACAAAAATAAAAGAACACTACACAATATTTTGAATCCACATGAAGAAGCAAAAAGCACAAGTAAAAGCAAATACTTAGGTAAATATGAAAGACAGAATAAATGTATTTTTTGTTTCTTTTTTCTCCTACCTACTTCACAAAATAATTGCATGAAGCAATAATTATACAATTTTATTGAAGGCTTATGACATACAAATATGTGATTTTTATTACAATAAAATCACAAAGGAGGGAGGTTGTAGGAAAGGAGACCTGTATAGGAGAAAAGTTTCTGTAGACCATTAAAATTAAGTTGGTGTAAATCCAAAGTCCATTATATTCTTATATAAAAGATAGGTAGATAGATGTTAATTTTACTCCCTTAAGCATACCACTATGGAAGTAACTTTGATTAAAAAATACAAATAGTTTAAAGGTAAAAGAACAACAAAAATATACCATGCACACAATAACTAAGAGAGCTTGAATGTCTATATTATCAGATAAAGAATTTTGTAGATACAAAGAAGGATATTTTATATGAATAAAAGGACAAATTCATCAAGAACCCATAATAATTATGATCATGTATTTAGCTAACAAAAAAATCCCAAAATACATGAAGCAAAAACTGACAAAATTTAAGAAAGAAAGACAATGTAACAGTTGCAGACTTCAATACTGCACTTTCAGTAACGAATACAACAATTAGGCAGATGAGCCACAAGGAAATGGAAGACTTCAAAAACACTTTCAACCAATCAGACCTAAGGCACGTCTATAATTGCACCCAAAACAGCAGAAAAAAATTCTCCTCAAGAATACATGCAACATTCTCTAGGACAGACCATGTTAGACCATAAAGCAAGTGTCAATAAATTTAAAAGGAATTAAATTATATAAAGAGTGTTCTTCAAACAAAATAAAATATAATTACAAATCACTAGCTTGGGAAGTAGACTTGGGAAATTCACAAATATGGAGGAATTAGACAACATACTCAAGTAACACATGGGTCTACAAAAACTCACAATGGAGATTAGAATATATTTTTAGAGAGATTAAAAAAAAAAAAACACACAACATGCCAAAACATGGGCTACAGTGGTCAATGGTTAAGGGGAAATCTATAGCTATAAACACCTATATTAAAAAGAAGGGAGAACTCAATTCAGTAACCTGATCTATCACCTTAGAAGACACTGGGGAAAAAAAGAATAGGATAAACATAAAGCAAGAAAAAAAAGTAAATAATAAAACTCACAGAACAATAAATGAAAAGAAGAACAGAAAAACAGAGAAAATCACTGGAACAAAAATATGTCTTTGAAAAGGTTAACAAAGTTGACAGACTTTTAGCTAGTCTGACCTAGAAAAAAATGAAGATGATGAACAAGAGGAGAAAAAGAGGCTTATAAAAAGTTTTTTTTAAAAGATAAAGAGAAAGAGATAAAAGCATCCAGGTTAGACAGGAAGAAGTAAACATCTCTCTTTTAGATGGCATGATTTTTTACAGAAAGAATCTTAAGAAATCTACTAAAAATGTTAAAATTAAAGTAGTTCAGCAAGGTTTTGGAATTCAAGATCAATATACAAAACTCAATTGCTTTCCTTTACACTAGCATCAAAAAAATTGAATATTAAACTAAGGCAAAATTAATTTAAAATACCATCAAAATACATAGCAATACATTTGACAAAAGAACTGCAATACTTGTGCACTGAAAACCATAAAACATTGAAAAAATAAAAGAAGACTCAAATAAATTGAAAGACAACCCAGGGTCATGGATTAGAAGATAACACCGTTAACACGGCAATATTCCCTAAACTCATCTACAGATTCAATGCATTCTCTATCAAAATGCCAAATGCCATTTTTGCAGAAATGGAAAAGTAGACTCGCAAATTCATATGGAATAACAAGAGAAAGAAAACAGCCAAAACAATCTTAGAGGAGAAAAGAAGTTAAAAAAAACACTCATATCTCCCATTTTACAACTTTCTGTAAAGCTGCTGTAATCGAGGCAGTATGGTGCCATAAAGAGAGACACGTAGATGAATGGAATAGAGCCCCAAAATAAATCCTTGTATTTGTGCCCAGTTGATTTCGGAGAAGGGTTTCAAGACTATACAGTGGGGAATATTTCTTTTTTTCAAAAACGGTGCTGGGATAACTGGATATTCATATGCAAAATAGTGAAGTTTGATACCTACATCCTAGCACATACAGAAACGAATTCGAATGTTATCACAAAACTAAATGTAAAGTGAATACTGTAAAATAAGAAAAAATATGCATAAGCCTTTGTGACCCTGAATTAGGTAATGGTTTCTTAACTATGATAGCAAAAGAACAAATAAGAAAAATATATATAAAAATCTGACTTTATGAAAATTAAAAAAACAAAACTTTTGTGCTTCAAAGAACACTTTTATAAAGAAAGTGAAAAGGTAACCCACAGTATGAAAGGAAATATTTAAAAGTCATATATCTAGCAAAGAATTTTTATCTAGAATAAAAAAACTTATAGCTCAACAATAAAAAGACAAATAACCCAGCTAGAAATGGGAAAAGAATCTGAATAGACATTTCTTCAAAGAAGAAATGCAAATGATCAAAAGCACATGAACAGATGCTCAAAATCACTAGTCGTTAGAAAAATCAAAATCAAAATCACAATAAGATACCACCTCACACCTACTAAGGTGCTTTCCATGGATAACTGTAACCAGAAAGACAGACAATAACGAGAATCATTAAAGATGTGGGGAAATTGAAATCTTCGAACATTGCTGGTAAGAACGTAAAATGTGCAACCACTTAGGAAAACAATTTGGCGATTCCAAGAACAATTCAAAACAGAGTGACCATATGAGCTACAAAACTGCTCCTAGGTATGCATCCATAAATATATGAAAACATATATTCACACAAATACATGTACTTGAATGTCCATAGCAGGTTATTCATAGCACCCCAAATGTGGAAACATCTCAAAAGTGCATCTACTAAATGATGCATAAACAAAATGTTGTGTAATCTATACAATGAAATATTTTTCCACACTAAAAAAGAATGAAGCAGTAATACATGTTACAAAATGGGTGAAACTTGAAACTATTATGAAAGAAGTAGGCAGTGACACACAGCACACATTCTGCACTTCCACTTACACAAAATGCCCAGAGCAGGCAAATCCACGGAGACAGAAAGTAGGTGAGTGATTACTGGGGACTGCTGGAAACGGGTAATGGATGGTGGCTGCTAACGGGCACCAGGTTTCTTTTGGGAGTTACATAAATACTCTGTTATTAGATATTCGTGATGGATCTGTGATTTTCCAAATATACTCAAGACCACTCTGTTATATTAATACCATTTAAAATGATGAATTATATAGGATGTAAATTATGTCTCAATTTTAAAAGTGGAAAAAAAGTAACCAAACAAAAGTACCTTGAGAGTTTAGTATTAATATTTTTACATGACACTGCTCCAAAGCTCCACAGAAATTGCTGTACATGGGAAGGTTGCTGAAATCAGGTACACGGTAGGAGAGCGTTGTATTGCCTTGAATGTCTGTTCCATAGCTCCGTGTCACGTTTCTAAGTCTTAAGTGTGAGATCAAATTGTTCTCAAAAGGATTGTGAACAGAAATAGTAACAGCTTCAGAAATAAAACTATTATGTGTAGTCAGCAATCTTAAATTTGCTTTTGGAAATATTCAGCAAGCATCTCCAAGAAACAAGCACCGTACAGTTTGTGTGATTGATTTGGTGAAATTCCATCAATTTCATCAACCAAACCTTCAAATCTGGAAGGAGTTGAAAAAGAGATAAATCTTTACTCTGTGGAATTACAGAAAAAGTAGATGAGAAGCATAATACTTGGTGGCAACCTCACAAGCAGCAGTAATACATCCTGGCTGAACTAGCCAAAAAATATCTTTCTTTTCCAAGAACTTCAGTTGAAAGTAAAACTCTATTTATTATCACAGGGGCAATCAAATGCTGGCAGTCCTGAGAAATCATTGCTCCTATTGCAGACAGAAACTTTTGAAAGTCAACCTTTTAACAATTTAGTAATTCTAGTATTATAATTATAATAATAAATTTTGGATATAATTTCTGATTTATTCTAATACAGCAGAATTTCATTTTTGATTCTGTCTTTATTGTCAGTCTCAACTTCAAATAAATACTGCTTGCGAATATTTTGCCATTCAATGTTTGGACACAATATGTATTGATGCCCCTGTACCTTAGATTACAAGCTTCCCAGGCTTACCCTTCACTGCTTCCTGCAGAGATACATTTTCTAAGCTGTGAACTAATTCATTTCTGTACACTATGAAATATATCTTCCTGAAAAGGATAGTATTAAAATGTGCTAACTTTTTCCTTGATTTATGTTTCCTTCATTGTGAATAGAAATTTGGAGAAGATGATCTCTTGGAATCCCTCTTTCTTAGGGAAAATTTCTAGGATAAGGAACATTGATATAAATTATGCTTCATGATTTTAGTATTATTGGGTAATACACTCATATTTGCATACAAAACTTGGTAAAGTACCTTATAAAATAATAAAAAGACAAGTTTGGTTAGCAGATAGCTTTATAGGAAATCTATTTTTAACAATATACCCCACATGTATTTTTTTGTTCTTTTGGCTTTTTTATGGCTCAAAATTCAATATTGTGTCCTCCTCTGGATTAAGATTAACTTGTTCCTTCATGTTTTTTTCATAACTGCAACCTTTCTCTTACATTTGCTTATAGGCATATGAACATAAACACACGTACACAAATATATCCTTGAATTTCAACTTTTATGTGGCTTCACATTCATCCATTTCATGTTTGACAGTTGCTTTAGGTAAGGTTAATTAACAGTAGCTCAGGTCTGAACCCTAATAAACTATGTTTCTCACCATCTGACTGAATAATTTTATTAATTAATACATTGTTCAGATTGCCAAAATCCATCAAGCTCACTGCTTCTAAGATGGAAATTTCCAGTATATCATGAAATTACCTAAGGGAAATATATCTGAGACAAAGAGTTCACATCATGTCCATTTTAGCAACGACTACAAAACCTACTTTACTTTGCATGTTTTGCGTATGATGAATGATAAAAGGACCAGAATTTATTTATGAAGGTTTGTTGCATTTCTTGGGTGATTAACTCGGCCAATGTTCAGTCTTGTGCTCCAGAGCAGCAGTAGAGGCAAGGAGTGCTGACTTGTATCCAGGAGCTAAGGATCATTCTGAAAAATCTAATTATCACTGGAAAGAAACAGGCAGCGAGAAATTGCAGTTTCTGCTTTCACGGTTTAAGGTTACTCACGACACTCTAGATTGCCTTGGTAATCTGTTACAGAAAAACAAAAACCAAATGGAAACTGTATAATTTTTAGCAATGTAGGACTTCATCTTGTTTATGTCAATTTCCTTCTAGTGTTCTTGCCATTTGTGTAAAATCTAATATCTATTTTAATATAGTTTTTTCAAGCACAACACCAAACCTCTATATTTCATCTAAATTTCAGAAATGTGTAAATATGAAATAAAATTTCGCTGAATTCAGTGACTCACTCCTGTAGTCTCAGCTATTATACTTGGGAGGCTGGAGTGGAAGCATCACTTGAGCCCAGGAGTTCGAGGCTGCAGTGAGCTATCATCATACCACTGCACTCCAGCCTGGGCAACAGAGCAAGACCCATCTCTTAAAAAAAAAAAAAATCTCTGAATTCATTTATCAATTCCAGGAGTCTCTTGATTGAATCCTTGGGGTTTTCTAGATATAATAACCTGACTGTAACCTCAAACTCCCAGGTTTGATCAATCCTCCCGCCTCAGTCTTCCAGAGTGTTGAGATTACAGGCATGAGCCACCTTGCCCGGCCAATGTAAATTGTTGAAATCAAATTAAAAGGACAGAAGAAGGAAATCAGGGATATACAAATGGGGAAAGAAGAGGTCAAACTATAACTCTCTGCTGATGATATGATCTTATATCTAAAAAATGCCAAAGATTCTGCCAAGAGACTACTCGAATTGATAAACAAATTCAGCAAAGTCTCTGGTTACAAAATCAATGTGCACAAATCAGTAGCATTCCCATATGCCAACAACAGTCAAGCTGAGTACCAGATCAACAACTCAATACCTTTCAAAATAGTAACAAAGAAAATAAAATACCTGAGAATATATTTAACTAAGTAGGTGAAAGAGCTCTACAGGGAGAACTACAAAACACTGAGGAAAGAAATAGCAGAGGATGTAAACAGATGGAAATACATATCACACTCATGGATCGACGGCAGAGTCAACATTGACAAAATGTCTATACTACCCAAAGTGATCTACAGATTCCATGCAATCCTCATTAAAATAACAATGTCATTTTTCACAGATCTAGGAAAAATAGTTCTACACTTCATATGGCATGAGAAAAGGCCCTGAATAGCCAAAGCAACCTTAAGCAATAAAAGCAAATCAGGAGGCATCACTTTACCAGACTTCAATCTATACTACAAGGCTATAGCAACCAAAACAGCATGGGACTGGCACAAAAAAACAGATACATAGACCAATGGATAAGAACAGAGAACCCAGATATAAAACCATCCTCTTATTGACAGCTGATCTTTGAAAAAGCAGACAAAAACACATACTGGGGAAAAGAGTCCCTATTCAATAAGTTGTGCTGGGAAAACCTGAATAGTCACATGTATATTGAAACTGGATCCATATCTCTCACTGCTTACACAAATTAATTCAAGATGGATAACAGAGTTAAATCTAAGCATTCTAGAAGAAAATGTTGGAAAAACTCTTCTAGATATTAGCCTATGCAAAGAATTTATGAAGAAGATACCAAGGGAAATCACAGCAACAACAAAAATAAATAAACGAGACTTGATTAAATTAAAAAGTTTCTGCACAACCAAAGAAACAACAGAGAAAGCAGACAAACTACAGAATGAGAGAAACTATTTGCATGCTATACATTCTATAAAGAGCTTTACATTCTATAAAGGGCTAATAACCAGACTACGAGGAACTTAAGCACATTAACAAGAAAAAATCAAACAACCCCATTAAAAAGTGGGCAAAAGACATGAACAGAAGCTTTTCAAAAGAAGATAGACCAATGGACAATAAACATATGAAAAAATGCTCAATGTCTCTAATCACAGGGAAATACAAATCAAAACCACAATGATATATCAGTTAGCTATAGTGATAATGGCTTTTATCAAAAAGTCCCAAAACAATAGATGCTGGTGTGGATACAGAGAGAAAGGAACACTTATACACTGTTGGTGGGACTGCAAACTAGTACAACCTCTATGGAAAGTAGTAGGGAGATACCTCAAGGAACTAAAAGTAAACCTACCATTTGATCCAGCAATACCACTACTGGGTATTTACCCAAAGGGGAAAAAAAGACATTTTATAAAAAAGACACTTGCACTCAAATGTTTATAGCAGCACAATTCACAATCACAAAGATGTAGAAACAAACCAAATAATCAATATATGAGTGGATTAATAAAATGTGGTATACGCATACTGGGGAGTATTACTCAGCCATAGAAACGAAAAATAGGTGAACTAATACCCTTTGTAACCACCTGGATGGAACCAGAGACCATTCTTGTAAATGAAATATCACAAGAATGGAAAAACAAATACCACATGTACTAACAGTTAGACTGGAACTGATCAATCACACTCATGTGCACTTATCATAGTAAAACTCAGCGGAAACCAAGTAGGTGGTAAGGGGGAAGAAGGGACAGGTAATTTCACACCTAACGGGTACAATGCATGCTATCTTGGTAATGGACACACTCATAACTTTGACTCAAATGGCACAAAACCAATTCATGTAACCAAAATGTTTGTAACCCCGTAAAACTCTGAAATTTAAAACAAAACTGCACAAGATTTCTGGTACCAATGCTGTGTTAATCTAGGCTAGGCTATATTGTGAATACTATAATTTCAAATGTCCATTTCTTGAAACCTAAAATTTTTTAGTAAGTTCAAAGTGTCATTTGGGCCAGGCACGGTGGCTCACACCTCTAATCCCAGTACTTTGGGAGATAAGAGGATTGCTTGAGGCCAGGATTTCGAGAACAACCTGAGCAACACAGCAAGACTGTATCTCTACACAAACTTTTAAAAAAAAATTAGACAGGCATGATGGTGCACGCCTGTAGTCCAAGATACTCAGGAGGCTGAGGTGGGAGGATAACTTGAGCCATGAATTGAAGGCTGCAATGAACTATGAATTCACTGCTGCACTCCAGCCTGGGTGACAGAGGGAGATCCTGTCTCTAACAAATAAAAGTTAAAAATTACAAATATCTGCCATTTGTAGTACTAATATTTTGGGACATGCATAATGTAAATGTTAAGCCAGTTAAGCTGGCTTCACTCTGGGAAAAGGTAATTTAACTATCCTAATAATAATATAAGATTGTGTAATAGTTGGTTTGGGCTGCTTTTGCAAGGTATAACACACACACACACACACACACACACACACACACACACACAGAGCTCTGCAAATAATGGTCAACTTGCAAGCAAAAATAATAAAATTTTCTTTAAAAAAAGTATAAAGCTTCAGGTTCTTTAAATATGAGAAAAGTCAATAATTGCAGTTGCTCAGATAACAGGTGTTTCTGAAGAAGCCTCTGAGAAACACAAGCCCACGTGATATAATTGAAAGATGAGACAGGACGCATGTCTGGTAAGGACCATCTTGCAGATTTCGGCATCACCTTTACACTTATTATTCCTGGTTATACAAACCTCAAGACTGCTGATTCAATTAGTAGAAAGCAGCTGTTGGGATGGAGCACGAGTGATAGAAAAAAACAAAAGCAGCGTTGAGAACTGTGAACTAAAAGAAACTACGGTTACGGTGACTAGCACGTAGAATTGACCAGAGGCAAAGAGATTTAAAAAGCCCACTGTGTTTTGTTTTTTGTAATTTGATTTTTGTTTTTCTGAGGGAGGGATTTTTGCCTAATAATTGTCCTGGGGTTCATTATCTATGATCAGAAAATGACTTGTGAAAGTTTTGAAGTCCTGAAACTAGAAATATGTATTTTTGCTTTTTTCAGATGTGGACAAGGAAGATAATAGAAAAAGAACCACTAAAAAGCTACAGAATAAGAGATAGGGTGATCTTTAAAAAAGAAAAAGAAACATGCTATAATCAACCATCATCTACCCCCAAGATAGGGGGCCCCAAATGGTTTTCCAGGGGAATTTCAGAATTCCCACGCTCTCCCATCTTTCCCATACTGTTTATTGCATGTTGGGGGTGAGGAAAGAGATTTCAGAAACTTGTCTTTTTGTTATCTGGTTCTCTGGACCACGAGCAGCCAGATTTGACTTGATGGAGTTGCTTACACATCACAAGTTCCTAAGCTTTGAGCTGATTACGAACACTGGGTTGAACTTTGCAACGTGTCCCTCTGGGAGGAGTTCTTCGGTGGTTTAAATCAACGTCCACAAATTCTTTGACACTCCTCGCTGCAGAAGGTGGAGCTTAATTCGCTCCCCTTTGAGTGTTGGCTAGACTTAGTGATTGGCCTCCCCTGAACAGAGTCGGGTGGAAGTGACGGGGTGTCGCTTTCAAGACTGTCGTGAAAAGAGTCGTCTTCCAGCTTGCTCTGCGGGATGCTCCTGCGGAGAAGACAGCTGCTGCGTCACAGGACACCAGCCCCACGCGAAGCCCGCTGCTGAGGCGCGCGGCCTACCCCGGCAGCCCTGTGTGCGCCGCGCCGGAAGAGGATCCCCTGGCGCAGTCAGGCACCCGGGTGACCGGGGCTCCAGCAGGTAACTTGACTGCATTCCCCTCTGAGAGCCGAGTCAGAATCCCCAGGAAAACTCCTCCCAGATCCCTCATTCCCAGACACTGTGGGAGATAGCAAATGTTTGTAACTTTAAGCTGCTAGATTTGGGGGTAATTTGTTACACATCAATAGAAAACGACCCCAGGTTGCATGTGCTCTGTTTGGCAAGAAGGGAGCAAAGGTGCTACCTGAAAGGTAAAGACATTTACTGATCACAGAACACCCCTCCAGGCTCCCTCATTTCTGAACCCATTCCAGGTAGGCCAGTGCATGGCTAGCTCTGTTCAGTGGCTTTAAGCAATACACCTTGTCACTTCTAAACGAAAGCATAGAAAAGTGAGTGTGAGTACTCCAGTGAATCGTGCCCCTCCCCACAGTGACCCTGGAGGCTGTGAGTTGAGGTGGTAGAGCCAGGAGACGGAGTCAGGCATAGTCCTTGGGTCACTGCTCAGAGAGCTGCAGGACAGAAGTGGGCTCCTGTGAGCGAGAGATATTATTATTTTTTTTTTATTAAGTCTCTGAGATTCTCTTTTGTTGTTATCACAGAGAGGCCAGCCAGCTGCACTTGACAAGACAGATGTTCCACGTAGGTGGAAACGGAGGCTGTTCACGTCAGAGCCCAACAGCGAACTCGGCAGTGGGAACAAGAGCACAGTCCTCACAGGGAGTCAGAACACTCAGGACTGGGACCGCCGCTGTCGCACACTTTGAAATTTTGTCACAGAACTGCTATTTTTGCTGCCGTTGTTTTCAGAGACAAGGTCTCGCTCTGTCTCCTAGGCTACAGTTTGAGGCTCACTGCAGCCTCAAACTCCTGGGCTCAATTGATCCTCCTGCCTCAGCCTCCTGAGTAGCTGGGACTATAGAGTGCACTGCCATGCCTGGATAATTTTTTTTTTTACTTATCATAATTGGAGTCTTGCTATGTTGCCCTGGCTGGTCTTGAATCCCTGGTCTTAAGCAATCCTCCCTCCCCAGCCCCCCAAAGTACTAGTATTACAGGTGTGAGCCACTACGCCTGGCTAGAGCTGCTATTTTTTGTGGGAGTTAGTTTTAATGTCAAACCCTTAAGAGAAGAACATCTGTCAAAATTATTTTAAGTGACAAAGCAGAGTTCCCTTGATGGAGTTTTTTCTTAATTGGGCTTAGGTTCCCAGATGACTTGCAGTCTCCTGTAAATAGCTTGGGAAGATTGGAATTATGATTAGAATGAAACAACCAAAAAATGCAAATGCACTTTATTTGCATCTTTTCTTTAAAGCTTCTTTCCACAAATCACTCTGATTTTCTTCTCTGGTCTGTGCCTAGCCACAAAATATAGTTCCCAAGTGAATGCCACGAGGACTTTGCTAAGGAGCTGCAGCACCTGCAGTTTCCAAACGCTGAGACCGAGACGTGGTGCTGCTCCCACTGGAGCCAGGGGAGCCTCACCCAGCCCAGGACGTGCAGAACACTCGCCAGCCGGTGGCTGCTGCTGAGAGAAACCACACCCCGACGGTGAGATCCCGCAGCTTCAGAACAGCAAAACGGCTTAGCAATAATTCTAGTCCACTTGCAAGAAAGAGCTTTATCCTGGAGAGTG
The DNA here is from genome assembly GCA_963574885.1 of Lepilemur ruficaudatus. Classification (NCBI taxonomy): domain Eukaryota; kingdom Metazoa; phylum Chordata; class Mammalia; order Primates; family Lepilemuridae; genus Lepilemur; species Lepilemur ruficaudatus. Next base: position 57,092 of record CAUYRT010026365.1, on the reverse strand, counting down.
GGAGTTGGTTTCTCCTGCTCAAATTAGAAACTCTTTTTATGATGTTGGTAATTTAATGTTTGGCCTCAGGTTCTTGGGACTAATATGAGTCCTCGGACGCTACATGTTGGGAAACTGTCAGTGTATGAGAAATGGCCTTGTGTACATGGGATGGGTTTGCCAAGGAATGTTCCCCAAGGAGGGAGCCTTATCTTTGGTGATTCTTTGGTAATCTGTAAAGGAGAAAGGACACAAAATTCCTATCTTGGTCCATAGATACTTCTGCCTCCTTTGGGAAATGCTAGTTTGGAGTCCAGCTTCCTCTACATCCCTTACACCAGTGGTCCCTAACCTTTTTGGCACCAAGGACTGGATTTCATGGAAGACAATTTTTTTCACAGACTGAGAGTTGGGGGGATGGTTTCAGGATGATTCAAGCGCATTACGTTTACTGTGCAGTCAGACCTCTCTGCGAATGACAATTTGTATTCACAGTCACTCCCCAGCGCTGGCATCACCACCTCAGCTCCACCTCAGATCCTCAGGCATTAGAGTCTCCTAAGGAGCCACAGCCTCCATCCCGCGCATGCGCAGTTCACAGTGGGGTTCGTGCTCCTATGAGAATCTAACACCACTGCAGATCTGACAGGAGGCGGAGCTCACAGGTGATGCGAGTGATGGGGATCGGCTGTAAACACAGACGAAGCTTCACTGGATCACCTGCCACTCACCTCCTGCTGTGCAGCCGGGTTTCTAACAGGCCACGGACTGGTACCAGTCTGTAGCCTGGGAGTTGGGGATGGCAGCCTTACACCATCCCATCCACGGAGGGGAGGTGATTGGGTCGGAGTTTTCATCACTCTAAAGTGGGGATTCACCCCACCTTCCTTTTGATGAGATGATCCCCACACTGGTGATACCCCAGGAGAGGGCAGGCCCTAGCAGGCTGTGTCCACCATTTCCTCTGTTCTGCCACCGCCTGTGCGTGAGACCTGACAGGGCCTGCGAGCCGCCTCCGGGGTGGCCCTGCAGCAGGGAGGAAACGGGGGCCGGTGAGAGTGAAGGGCCCAGAGGAGTCCTGCATGTTCTTGTCACCCTTGACATGTGCAAGGAAGAGAACCCGAAGGGCTTTTATTTTCCCACCATTTTTAAATAGGCACAGTGAATTCTTGCCCTGGAAAATGTGAGCCAGTGCCAGCAGCAGAGGAACTCCTCCCAGTCACTTTCGGTCACTGCCATGAGAGCTCTGAAGGGCATTAAGGTTGGAAGAGCCCTGGAATGTCCCCTAGAGGTCACCAAGGGTTAAATTATATACGTCACTAGGTTTTAGGAGTCACAACGAGTTCTCAATTTGTTATCAGATACATGACTTTAGCTGAGAACTGATAAATACAACTTTTTATTGTTCTCTTATTTTTCAATTAACTTGGCTTTTTTGGCATTTTCTCCATGGAGAGAGACTCCTTTAAAAAAAAAATCACTGGACATGGAATTGCTGCTTATGTTTTTACAAAAAAAATTATAAAAGATACATGAGAGAAGAAAAATTAAAAGTAAAATAACCAAGAAGATGAGTTTATTGAAGGTAACTGAGAGCCTGTTACAGGAACCAGGATGTCTCTCCCCTACAGTGTAACAGGTGATGTCATGCGGGATGCAGGTGAGAAAACTGAGCTGATGTGCTGTGCTCAGCAGGCCCCACCCTGGGCAGTGGCTGTGACAGGCTGGTCCTTCCATGTCTGGAAAACAGGTGAAGCTGTCAATGTTGACTGCAAAACACCAAATGTGTTCTGTGCAGTGTTCCTCTTCTGTTTCTTCAAAGAAAACAAACACATTAAAAATATCTGCGGAGTGCTTTACAAATTTCATTCAAAGACATTTCTGTAATCTAAATATGAATTGATTCAATTTGTGTTGTGGATTTGTACAGCATGCTCTGATATGTGAAAAGGCATTGAACAAAATTAAAAGCATAGGGAAGCTATGAATAAAGTCCAGCTTCCTTTTTTATAACATAAATTCAAACCAAAGTCAATGGTGGAAATACCCTGCATGATATTAAAAAAAGGGAAAACAAAACAAATCTCTCTCCAAGGATAATATACTCCATTGATTGAGAAGGGAAAATATATAATAAAAGCAATAAATCCCTACAATAAGAGAACAAAATGTTTATCTTGCATCTCTGAATACATTTCCTCTTTGCTTTAATGGTTTCCGTTACTAAAGCAGGAACAAAAAAGCAAAGCTCAAAGAGATCACAGGAGAGCACAGGTGGCCTGTGGTGGTGTTAACAGATTTGGGTAACTCATGTCACTATTTTCCAAAATCACAAAGGATACTTTACTCTGTCTGTCAAGAAAGAACAGGAAACTGTTTATGAAGCAAGTTTGTGCTGTGTTACAAATGACGGCAATTACAGCTGAGCAAGCTGCAGGTCATGTCTTCAGCTCTGTGCTTGCCATGCATCGGGATGCGAAACCATCAGAGAACAAAGGAAGCGTTCCAGCTCCCCCTGCACCACTGTTTTCCATAACAATCCACATCAATCAATCACACTGCTGCTGTGGACTAGGACTTGCAATTAGCCTTTGCTAAAGGAGTATTTTATATTATGAGCAACCGTCAACAAAACAGTGAAAGGGCAAAAGCCTTTCCCATTTCTTCCCCGATTTCACTGTAAATCTCCTCGTGCTTATGCACAGCTCCCGAGGGACCTCTCCTGAAGCCGCCATTGTTCTTTTCAGAAAGGATAAATGTTCCGTGTGTGGGTTTGTGTAATGAGCTCAGAGTGGATTGTTGTCATTAGTCATAGACTCTATGTGAAATTCTTAATCTTGCTGAAGATATTTCAAGTTAAGTTCCAAAAAATGGTCTTCGTTTGACTTCGATATTTATGGAGAAGGAGAAGCAATTGACCCGTATGTCCTTGAGAGAAGTAATTGGACTGAGGACATCTGACTCCCCAGGAGCAGTTCATTAATCATGGGAGTGATTCAAATGCACAGGAAGAATATTTTCTGTTTCAGCAGAGGAGGTTGCTCAAAGTAGGGAGAAGGCATTATGAAGAAATTATATCTAAAACTCTATTTTCTCTCCAAGTGCCACTGACCTGCTCTAAGTCCTCTTGTGGATAAAATGGCTCCCCTCATTAGCTTTTTTCAATTCTGGGTGGATTTTGCCATAATAAATGTGCCCTGGAATTCTGCAGTCACAAGGACCCTCAGACGCCTACGCGTCCGCCAAACTGCATCAAAACCATCTTCACCATCACCGTGGCTATTTATTAAGCACTAATTAATTTGTTATTGATCACCTTACTGCATCATTTTATTTAATCTTCACAATAATCCCATAGCTGGATACTTCACTGGTTTCCTACTGACCAATGTCCCACAGTGAGTAGGTGGGACCTACCGAGGTTAAAGCACCTTGGTTCAGGACGAGAGTTAGCTCACCACTCCGAAAGAACTTTGCCTGAGCGAGAGGTGATATGAGATAGCCAGGTCCTAGAGATAGCTGGTGTCCATCACTGATCCAAGACTGACTAATAACGCAAACACAGACGTGTTACTTAACCTCTACATATTTCAATGTCTTCATCTGTAAAAGGAAGACAATAAGACAGCTACTCCATGAGGCTGTTGTACACTATAAGATGCGGGGCTTGGACTGGCACTTGCTAGGTGGTCCATGCTCAACAGAATGTAGCTGCTGGTTTTATGTCCTTTTTTCTCTCATAAAGAATAAGTCACCCGGGACTCCAGGAGCTATTTGTGATTACCCTGTCTGTGACAATGCTTTGTCACTGTAAACAGGAATAACCAAAGGTATTCAAGGATCCCCCACTACTCTAACATCACTAATTGAGAGACACCAGGCAACCAGCTATTTAAGTGACTAGCAAACAAGCCACTCAGGGCACATTCATCCTCACAAATGCTTGGGTAGTTATTTTTATTTGCATTATGATTCACTGTAAATAAGAATGTTTGGGGACTATTTAAAGCAGTTCAAACTAAGAGTGGTGAAGATGGAAATGTTATGGTTCCCTACCAAAAAACAACACTTTATATTTCACAGTATTTTAATACTTACAAAGCATTTTAACATGCATTATGTTACTTAAGCTATTGTGAGCTGCCCTAAATAAGTTAGGGCAAAGAAAACATGTATATATTTTTTAAATTGAGGTAAAATTCATTTAACATAAAAATAACAAGTTTAAAGTGAATAATTCGTTGACATTTAATTCATCGGCATTTTGCAACTACCCCCTCTATCTAGTTCCAATACATTTTATCAGCCCATGGGGATGTGCTGTGCCTTGTACCTCCAAGACCGAGGATCCAGCAGATTTGGTGTCTAATGAGGGACATCTTCCTGGGCACGGATGGCCATCTTTTCTCTGTACTCTCAAGTAGCACAAGAGGCAAAGGAGTTTTCTGGGGCCTTTTTGATAAGAGCACTAATCCCATTCATGAGAGCTCCAGCCTCATGACCTAATCACTTCTTGAAGTTCCTGCCTCCAAATGCTGTCACGTTAAGTTTCAACATATGCATTTTGAGGGAACATAAACATTCAGTCTAGCCATCAGTATTAACTGACTGATGCTCAATTACGGCAACATAAAATCACCTCAAAATACAGATTTAATCTATCTTTCTCATAAAGCCTGAAATACATTTGGACCCCTCTGTTTATTAAATTAATCAACCCCCCTCTTAAAACAAGCAAATAAATTGATCCTTCCTAATTTGCTGCTACTCTTTTCTCCAGACGTGAAATGCAGTCATTATTAACTGTGTCTACAACTGTACCTCTGTGCCCACTCCTCAACCTACGGGGCTCTGGTCTCCCATTATTTCCTTTTCTACCACTTCCTGAAACACCTCTAATCTACAGAGACTACCACACTAACTAAAATGTCAATTGTAATAGCAAGGACGTCTAAGAACACCTTCTCTTTGACAACTCAATAACTGAATACTTCACAAACATTATTTCCTTTTGAAAATACCTACTATGTATACATTTTTGATGATTATATTAAACTCCTTATGTTACCTTTCCTTTTTTATTATACAACAAAAAATACTCTCCAACCTCTCACTATTGCTCTTTAAACTGCTTATTTGCCAATTTAATCTTGTCCACTTTCCCTAATTGTCTGTATTTAATGCCTTTGATTTTCTTATAATTTTAAAGCATAATTGTTGCATTTGTAAATATAATACTTCTTAGTTTTATAAGATTTGATCTTCATATAGAAGAGATGCATTATACAATTGTTCTGAATTTGTATTTTTAAATTCTGTATTATCTCTAAGGAGATTAATTATGCCTGCCTTTATTTTAACTTCTATAGCACATTCCATTTGTAACTATGTCAAAATATGTGGATTCACACTCTTTTAATCTGTCATATGAGATATGTACCATATGTGTGTATACATAAATATAGATCTATATACAGTATATATAATTTTTTACTTTAACGAAATTTATTTATCTACTGCCATGTGCTCGTATTCACTTTGCTTTTACCATCAGTGCCTCTCTGGAATTCGTCCTTGACTCTTGAATCAACAGGTCCCCAGAGTCCCCATCTACAACCAGAAATGATGTGCAGTAGGTTATTTTTATCCTCCAATGCACTGGTTGATGATAATTTATTTCCTAACATGGCTATGTTGATCCACACGTTCCTTGTGCAGTATTAAACATTCAGATGTCAAGAAGAGCATCTGAGAAGATTTATTCCAGTAACTTCATATTCTCATCATAACACGGTACAATTCACCTTTTTCAAGCGTTGCCCATTTAGTGGCTGTGAAGCCACACCTTCCTTGTTGTTTAATTTGCATTTCCCAGACTATTAGTGAGGTTGCATACCATTATGTCACTTTATTGACTGTCCTTTCACATCTCTCTTATATAAAATGCCTGTTCATGCGCGGTGGCCCGTGTTTTTATTGAGGTATAACTTACGGAGAGTGAAATGTACACATCTTAAAAGTACAGGTCAATGAATTTTCCCACAGGTATATGCCCTGTATGAAATTCTGTATCAAGGAATAAAACTTCCCATCACCGAAACAGTTCACACATTCTGCTTCCTGGTCTGTGCATTTCCCCAGACATAAACACTATTCTCATTTTAACCTTCATGTGTTAATTTTGTCTGTTCTTCTACTTCATGGAAGTAGAATCATTCAGTATGCACTCTTTGAAGAAGTATAATTTAGCTAGTATAGCATTTATTTGTATTTCTGTGCAGTATTACATTGTATGAATATACCACTTATCCATTTTCCTGGATATCTGAAAATATTTGGAAAAAAATTACCAACATTTACAAAAGAAGAAATATAAAGCATGAAAGTTCACTGTAAATTCTACAAAATATTTTAGGAAAGAATAATGTTATATTCACAAAATCTTCCAGAGATATAAAATATTATTTTAAAACTCAGTTTACGAGTCCAATGTAATGCTGATATGAAAATAACACAGAGACAATATAGGAAAGAATGATTAAGGCCAAAATCAATAATACAGCTGCAAGAATCATATACAAGATGTGATCAAACCAAAAGTAGCAATATAAGAAAAGGGTAGTGATCATGACACAATACTTATTCAGAAAATGTAAAATATGAAGAAACTAAGGAACATGTAAATAATTGAAGGTATACATTATGTGTATCTAGTAGAATATTTAATACTGTAAAAGGATTAATTATCCACAAATTAATCTATGGAGTCCATGTTACCCAAATCAAAATCTCATAGGTCATTTTCTAAATCTTTTCAATTGAAAAAATGAATCTATAGTTAGTTATTGAATGCCAAAGACTCAAAGTATACTTAACGAGGTATCTTTCCTTGTGGCGCATGCCTGTAGTCCCAGCTACTTGGGAGGCTGAGGCAGTAGGATCGCTTGAGCCCAAGAGTTTGAGGTTGCTGTGAGCTAGACTGATGCCATGGCACTGTAGCCCGGGCAACACAGTGAGACTCTGTCTCAAAAAAAAATTAATTACATGACATAAAGAATGAATATTAAAACTATGATGTGAAAAAAGATATTTATTAATACAACATAGGTATGTCACAAATGGTTCTTATTTCCAATATATACTTTCCACAAATCAAAGAAAAAAAGAATATAAATCAAATAAAATTAGGCAAGATTCTTGAACACATACGCCCCCCCAAAATAGGTATCCATATATTTCAGTAAATATATTTGAAAAAGTGCTCTACCACATAGTTTTCAAGAAACGTCAAAGCATAACCACAGTGGAATATACACACATACACACTTGAGTGGCTAACACTAAAGGACTCGCAGGCCCAGGTGTCAGTAAGACAGTGATTACTTTGGGGAACCAGGAAGAGACAGCAGTTGGAAGGCAGAATGAGAAGGCTGCAGTGTGCTGGCAGTGTCCTATTTCTCGGCCTGGTGGCTGTCACATCAGTGTGTTCACCTTGTGTGATTCATTGAGCAAACACATGCTTTGTGTCGTTTTTTTAATTTTTGCATTGTTACAAATGGGTATTATAATTAAATTATTAGGTGAAATAGAAGTGAGCAGTTAAGTAGCATCTTACCTTTGATGAATTCTTTCTAAAATTATATACTATTTCTGTCCATTATTTCATATAAAATGTTTCTTAATCCCACTTATCCCACTTATTGCCAATTGCTGATATTGCTTTTTTAGCCTATATTTATGTGTCTTTACTTACATGACTTTCATTTTCTTCACTGTCCATTTTTCTTGTAATTCACAACTTTTACCTTAGGCCATTTTTTTTTTCTGAAGTACAACTTTTAGACTTTTCTTACTGAAGAACAATTAGATATAAATTCATTTATTATTGCTATTTTTCTCAAATCCAAAAGCACCTTTATTTTTCTCAGTTTCTTGAAAGATAATTTTGTTAAGTGTACAGTTTAAATTTGACAGTAATTTTCTAATGATATTTTACAGGTATTTTTAATAATTTCTTTAGATCTATCTGCCAGGTCAATAATTATTTTTTCTGCTATGTCTAACCAACAATATAATAACAATATAATAAATCTCTTTAATTTATAATTTTAACTATTCTATAATTCATTTCTTTGCTCTATATCATTTTATTTCTAAAACTGTGGGCTTTTTAAACAATAGTTGTCACAATCGCCTAGATTTTTTAAAGATATAACATTTTCTTGTTATAGTATTTATCTCTTAATTTCAATATTTAAAATGCTTTGCTTTCTGATTCTGCAATTTCTTTGTAACTGCCGATTCACATTTACGTCCACTTCAAAACAAACACTCATTCAGCAGAATGATGCAGAAGCAATGGGACAACTTCCTAATTTTGGATTTGTTAAAGTCTTGGGATTATCGTTTGTCAAAATTATTTGCCTCTGAGTATTTATCTTTCTTTTTAGATCATTTGTGCATTAAAGTAATTTTTCAATTTTATCCAGAATATTTGGTGTTCTGGTTCTAACATGTTAGTGTTACATATCTGTTTTATCATATTTCCAGAAACGTAACTACGCAATAGTCAGGAGGTGATTAAGTCATGAACGCTGTGCCCTTGTGAGTGAATGAATGAGTGCTGTCACCTCAGGTGGGGTTTAGTTATCACAGGAGTGGGTTCCTGATAAAAAGGGTGGGTTTGGCCCAATTTCTTCTTTCTGTCTGTACACCTTGGGGAGATGCAGCACTATGGCCCCTGCCAGAGGCTGGCACCATGCTTTTGGATTTCCCAGAGTTCAGGACTATAAGCCAAATAAACTTCTATTTTCCATAAATTGATTAGTCTCTGGTATTATATTACAGCAGCAGAGCACAAACCAAGACAGAATTGAAGGCATGTATGGCTTTAACTCGGAACTGACATCACCCTCAAGTCTTTGGAAGCTGAACGAACCAGGAGATTCAGAAGCCAAAACAACAATAACAACAATAATAACAAAGTAATAATAGCAGTAATAATACTAAAAATAAAACTAATAATCCAAAAACCCCTGAACAGCCAAACTGAATGTTCTACAATTGTAAGTTGCTTAGAATCCAAAAATCTACTAACAGAGCGAGATTCACAAACACATTGTTGTTAGTTTATAACACAAGGAATAATTCCATGAAACAGGGCGAAACAAGGGGTGGACTAAGCCTAACATCACAGTAAACCTGTTGTGACTAAGTTCAGTCTTAGATAAATTTTGTAATCAAGGACCTCAATGTATTAATATTTATATTAATCCCCTCTAGAAAAATAATCCCTTATGGGGACTCTTTTCATTTGGTCCATATTTTTCTGCCTTTTCTAATGCCACAAATCTAGTATGATAAAAGACAAGATAATATTCCCCAAATGAAGTGAAAAAAAAAATATCAGAAAGAGACCACAGGTAACCCAGACAGTAGAAGAAGCATATGAAGTTTTATAAATAACCATGATTAATATATTCAATAATTAGCAAGAATAAAAGAGAAAAAAATTAAAAATGGATAATTTTCTCAAGTAATTGTCTCTATAAAAAAGAATCAGATAGAAATCTGAAAGTCACAATCTCTGTAATTAAGAAATTATTGGATGTTTTAACAGCAGATTACATGTAGCAAAAGGCAAATTTAAAGGCTAGAAGAAATGTCGAAGTCACATTTCAAAACAGAAACTCAAAGGAAAAGTAGGACGGAAAATTCAGAAAAGACCATGAGGCACATGTGACACACAGTTTAAGGGCCTAGATTGTGTAACAGATGCCACAGAGGGTGAGGGAAAATGCACAGCTGAGGGATTTTCCAGGCTCATAAAAGGCATCAGCCTATACATCAGAAGGATCCAAATAAAAATAAATAAAAAGATATCAGCCTAGGCAAAGAATTTATGAAGAAGACCCCAATGGCAATCACAGCAATGACAAAGATAAACGAATGCAACTTGATTAAATTAAAAGGTTTCTGCATAGCCAAGGAGATAATTAACAGAGCAAATAGACAACCTACAGAATGAGAGAAAATGTTCACAAGCTATAGAGCTGACAAAGGGCTAATATCCAGAATTTACAAAGAACTCAAGGAAATCAGCAAGGAAAAAATAAACAATTCCATTAAAAAGTGGGCAAAAGATATGAACAGAGGCTTTTCAAAAGGAGATAGACCAATGGCCAATAAACATGTGAAAAAATGCTTAATGTCACTAATCATCAGGGAAATGCAAATTAAAACCACAATGAGATATCACCTTACCCCAGTCGTAATGCCTTTTATTGAAAAGCCCAAAAGCTACAGATGCTGGCATGGATGCAGAGAGGAAGGAATGCTTGTGCACTGTCAGTAGGACTGCAAATTAGTACACCCTCCATGGAAAACAATGCAGAGATTCCTCAGAGAACTAAAAGCTGATCTACCATTTGATCCAGCAATCCCACTACTGGGTATTTACCCAAAGAAAAAGAAGTCATAATATCAAAAAGACACCTGCATTGGAATGTTTATTGTAACACAACTCACAATTTCAAAGATGTGGAGTCAACCCAACCAAATGTGGCATATGTATACCATGGAATACTACTCAGCCACAAAGAAGGGCAACGTAATGCCTTTTGCAACAATTTGGTTGGAAGTGGAGAACATTATCCTAAGTGAGGTATCTAAAGAGTGGAAAAACAAACAGCACATGTACTCACTATTAAATTGACACTAAGTAATGAGCACACGTGTGCAGAGAGGGAAGTAAAACTCGGCGGAAATCAAGTGGGGGGAGGGGCTAAAGGGGATAGGTAAAAACCTACCCAACAGATACAATGAACACTATTTGAGTGACAGGCACACTTTTAACCCTTATTCGAGCATTACAAAAGCAATTCATATAACCAAAAACATTTGTATCCTCATAATAATTTGAAATTTAAAAAAAAATCATAATAAAGAAATCCCTATGTAGGAAAATCACAGTCTAAGTGCTAAAACTAAAGACAAGAGAAAATAATAGTAGTCAGAGAAAAGGGAACACTCATAACACATGTGATGAAATTCAGAAGAAAAAATAAATGCCATCTTTAAAATGCTGAGACTAATGTACTTTTTAATATTTAGGAGAATATCCAACAAAAATAAAATGGAAACAAAGGCCTCTTCAGAAAACACCAATTATGCACTAAATAAATACATAAAAGAGCTCTTTAAGAAAAAGATGAGCATTGCAGATGGAAAAGAACAAAGAGTAATGTGGGAAGTAAATATGTGAGTAAACATATATGATTCCTTTATCTACAAAACCATAATGATGATTTTTTGTGACTTAAATATGTGAATAATTGAACTGAAGATGTCAATAAAGCAAAAGATGATGAAATGTTAAGAGAAATGCTTTAAATTTCTAGCTTTCATTATTTGGGAATTGTTAAAATAGTGGTTTTTATTAATCAGGGATGAATGTTGTATTTTCTAGTGCAACTGCAAGACAAAATTAAAAAAAAAATATACCAACAATGAAACAGATTTCTGGAACATTTGTGTTGTTAAGGCACACAAAGAGATTGGGTGTGGAATGTCAGAGAAAGCAAGGAGTCAGAGATAGACTCCAAAGCTTTTGGCCTGAACAGCTGGAAAGACAGTTTCTATTAACTGAAAAAAGTATAATGTAAGCGGAGCAGGGTTGATGGGTGTGGAGAGATTAGATGTTTGGTTTGGATATGTCCACACATACAACAGAAATAACAATTTTTATACTACAAGTTTGGGTTGGCTGGGTCCACACCTTGTCGCTGCTTATCCATACATTTTTATATGACTGACACATCCTTTTCTAATATTGCTGACTTAGAATTCTTTCTGCCATTTTAATCCAATTTTGTGTTTTTTTTATTAGAGTCTTCATTTGTTAATATCACAATTTGACTCTCAGAGAACAAGCTCAATTTTCCAAATTCATGAGAAGCATTATTAATGTGCCTCTATAGCATGTATACCAATTTAGTTAAAATTATATGCAAGTATAGAATATAACTTCATATCCACTTGGTTTTAGGTATCTAGACTGATTTAAATTACAAGCTATTTTCCCTAAATTTAATGTCTACATTTAATATTCTCAGGAAAAAATAGTATGTCCTTTATTTTGATATTAAAAATTTAAAAACTGGTATACCTTTAAAACTTTTAGTTTTACCATATTCCTAGATGACAGTAAAACGTTTTGCCATGCTAAATAAACTACGCACAATATTATCAACAGAATCATTTTTTTTAATAGAATCATTTTGTAAAACTTTATTATAACAGAAAAACAGCTGAACTTTTTAGTTCATATTTTAATCACATTACATGAGCCAAAATATGAAAATACGACCTGGTGCATAGGTTTATTCCTGTAATCCCAGCACTTTGGGAGGCCAAGGTGGGAAGATCACTTTAGGCCAGGAGTTTGAGACCAGCCTGGGCAATATAGTGAAACCTTGTCTGTATAAAAAATAAAAACATATGTTTTGGCCATTATTCTGTCTTCTTTGGAGAAGTTTCTGTTTATCTCTTTTGCCCATTTATAAATGGGGTTTTTTGATTTTTTCTTGTTAATTCTTTTGAGTTCTAGGTAGATTCTTGTTATCAGACATTGATTCATGTGATTAACTGTACACCTCGGTAAATTCACTGAAAATCATTTACTTGTACACTTAAACTGGAGTGTTGGCTGTACGTAGATACAGTTGGAGCACTATGTACATACTCCGTGGACTACTTTGACAGAGTAGGTTTTTGAATGTAACAAGATAAGTCAACTTGAGTGGTAATATATTTTGGGAAATCAGCTCACTACAAATTGTGACTGTCAACGTTGTACTGTAAATGCTTTGTAGTTTTCCCCCAATAAAAATATCTTTGCAAAAAAAATAATAATAATTCAACAGTAGAGGGGTAAGAAGGAAGTATACCATTATTTGGAAACAAACATAATATACATAAAGTAGTATAATATCATTTGAAGATAGATTATATTAAGGTAAATATGCATATTCTAAACCCTGAAATAATAAAATAGAGAGTTATAGCTAATAGGTAAAGGAGACAAAATGAAATCACATAAATACACAATACATAGGAGGCAGAATAAAAGGGAAAATGGGAACAGATAGCAGATAGGATAAATAGAAAACAAACAGGTTAAGATAAAATATATGAACCTAATTATATCAGTATCAAATAAAATATCACGTAAAATACAATTACAGCAAAAACTGGAGTTTTCAGTTTCTGCTTAGAGATAAATGTGAGGTGGCATGAAAGCATGAAGCCCTGAGGGTCATAGACATATGGGGGACAGGGTTACATCTTTTCTTATTTAGTTGTTTTTATTTTAGGATATTATGAGGGTGCAAATATTTTGGTTATATTTTATGACTTTGCCTCACCCAAGCGAGGATTAGAGGCATACCCTTCCCCTCTACAACACTCACCACGTCCATTAGTTGTGAGTTTACCTCCCTCCAACCCCCTAATCCCTGGAGACTATTACTACCATGTTAGTGCCAATTTGATGAGGGTTACATCTTCTTGGTGGATTTTCCTTCCTTGAAGTTCCTCAAGGAACTCTATAAGACTCCTCTGCTAGGTTTTATAGAGTAGATTCCAAGGATTATAGAAAAACCTTCACACTGGGTAGAGGAACAGTAGCAACTAAAGAAACACAAACCACATGTACCCTCTAAGTAACAAATGCCTTTCTCTACAGGGAGAAGGGCAGCAAAAACTATAGCCATAGAGCGCTCAGGGAAAACCCACAGAGGCTGAGCCTGGTTAACAATAAATAAAGTCCTACCCCAGGGGAAAGGTCAGGAATACATACTGTCCTATCAAGATAGCTGGAGGAAAGGAAGGAGTACTAAGGGGCAGCCAGAACAATTAAGCAAACAAAAATAAATAAATAATGAGCATCCAAAGGGAAAAAGGGGAGGGAGGAGATAGAAATTGTCTCTGCTTGCTGTACACACTAACAATGAACTATCCAAAAGGTAAATTAAGAAAGCAATCTCATTTACAATAATATCAAAAAAATACTTAGGGGTGAATTTAACCAAATAAGTGCAAGATCTGTATTCTAAAAATAATAAAACATTGATAAAAGAAATTGAAGATAACACAAATAAATGGAAAGAGGACAGGCGAGGTGGTTCATACCTGTAATCCCAGCACTCTGGGAGGCTGAGGAGGGAGGATTGCTTGAGGTCAAGAGTTTGAGACCAGCCTGAGCAAGATTGAGAGCCAGTCTCTACAAAAAATAGAAAAATTAGCCAAGCATGGTGGTGCACACATGTAGTCCCAGCTACTTGGGAGGCTGAGGCAGGAAGATTGCCTGAGACCAAGAGTTTGAGTTTTCAGTGAGATATGATGATGCCACTGTACTCTAACCTGGGTGACAGAGTGAGACTGTCTCACAAAAAGTAAATACAATAAAATAAATGGAAAGATGCCTCATGTTCATGGATTGGAAGAATAAACACTGTTAAAAACGTTCATACTACCCAAAGCAACCTAGAGATGCAATGCAATTTCAATAAAAATCCTAATGTCATTTTACACAGAAATAGAAAAAGAATCTTAAAATTCATATGGAATCACAAAAGACCCCATATAACCAGAGTAATCTTGAGCAAAATGTACAAAGCTGGAGGCATCACACTTCCTGATTTCAAAATATATTGCAAAACTGTAGTAATCAAAACAGCATGGCATAAAGATAGACACATTGACCAATGGAACAGGATAGAGAGTCCAGAAATAAACCCAGACATCTATGGTCAATTAATTTATGAGAAAGTTTCTAAAACCACAGAATGGGAAATGAAAAGTGTCTTCAATAAATGGTTTTGGGAAAACTGGATTTCCACATGCAGAAGAATGAAATTGGATGTTTATCTCACACCTTATACAAAATCAACTAAAATGAGTTAAAGACTTAAACATAAGACCTGACTCTGTAAAACTACTAGAAGAAAACACAAAGGAAAACCTTCACAATATTGGTCCAGGAAATGATTTGAATATGGCCTCGAAAGCATAGACAACAAAAGCAAAAATGGACAAATGGGATTACGTCAAACTAAAAAGCTTCTGCACAGAAAAGGAAAAATAAGAGATGACACAAGGATTGAGATGCTCTTCAACTTAGCATTGGATTTTGTACTGAGAAACCCCATTGTAAGTCGAAAATATCATAAGTTGAAAATGCATTTAATGCATACATCAACCCATCAAACATCAGAGCTTAGTCTATCCAACTATAAATGTGCTCAGAACACTTTTGTTAGCCTGCAGTTGGTAAAATCATCTGGCAGCAGAGAACACTGTAGAGTATAAACTTTCTAGCTTCATGATTGTGTGGCTGATTAAAAGAAGCAGCTTTCTGTAGTTGCTCAGCATAATGGGAGTATTGTAACATACATACATTGCTAGCCCAGGAAAAACATCGAAATTCGAAATTTGAAGTATGGATTCTATGAATGCATATTGCTTTCACACCATCATAAAGTCAAAAAATCATAAGCCAAATCATAAGTCAGGGACCCTCTGTATTTTCCAACCATCATCTGATAATTGGTCAATATGCAAATTATATAAGAAATTCAAACTCAATAGTAAGAAAATAAATAATCTGATTTTAAAATGAGTAAATTACCTGAATACATATTTCTCAAAAGATTGCATACAAATGGCCAACAAACATTCGAAAAAAAATGTTCAACATCACCAATAATAAGGAAAATGCAAATTAAAACCACAATGAAATATCTACTCCTACCTGTTAGAATGATTTTTATCAAAAAGACAAAAATTGGGGCAGTGCCATGGCTCATGCCTATAATCCTAGCCCTTTGGGAGGCCAAGGGGGGAGGATCTCTTTAGGTTAGGAGTCCAAGACCATCCTGAGCAACAGAGATACCTCACCTCTACAAAAAATAGAACAATTAGCCAAGCATGGTGGCATGTACCCCATAGTCCCAGCTACTTTGGAGGCCAAGGCAGGAGGATTGTTCAAGCCCAGGAGTTTGAGGTTGCAATGAGCTATGATGACATCACTACACTCTAGCCTAGGAGGCAGACCAATACTCTGTCTCAAACAATAATAATAATGGCAAACATAATGAATATTGGCAGATATGTGGAGAAAAGGGAACATTTGTACACTATTGGTGGGAATATAAATTAGTATAGACACATGAAAAACAGTATGGATATTCCTTACAAAATTAAAATTAGGCTGTGTATTTTTGCTCATTCCTATAATCCTAACACTTTGGGATGCCAACGTGGGAGTATTGATTGAGGCCAGGAGTTCAAGAGCAGCCTGAACAACTTAGTGAGACCCCATCTCTTAAAAAAAAAAAATCTAGCCAAATGTGGTGGCATGCATACACCTGTAGTCCCAGCTATTTGGGAGACTGACACAAGAGAATTGCTTGAGCCCAGGAGTTAGGCTATGATGATGTCATTATACTCTAGCCTGGGCAACAAAGTGAGACCCTATCTCAAAAAAAAAAAAGAAAAAGAAAAAAATTAAAATTAAAACTACTGTATAAGCCAGCAATCCTACTACTAGTTATACACCCAAAAGAAATGAATTCAATACTTCAAAGAGATATCTGACTCACATGTATCAACTTAACTATCCATTAAGGGAAAAATTGATAAAGATAATTTGGTACATATACACAATGAAATCCTAGTCAACCTTAAAAAAGGAAGAAATTCTGTCATTAGCAACAATGTAAGTGAACCTGGAAGGCATATGCTAAGTGAAGTAAGCCAGACACAGAAAAACAAATATTGTATGATCTCACTTATATTTGATATCTGAAAAAGTTGAACTCATAGAAACAGAATAGAGTTGTGGATAACTAGAGGCCTGGTGGAGGGGCTCGGGGAAGGGGAATGGAAAGAGACTATTCAAAGGGTACAAAATTCCTAAAGGTACTGGTGGAATAAGTTTTAGAGATCTATTACACAGCATGATGACTATAGTTAATAAAAATATGTATTTCAAATTGCTATAAATATAGATTTTATATGTTTTCACCCTGAAAAAATGATAATGTAATGTGACGGGTATGTTGATTAGCTATATTTAATTATTCCACGATGTAAACATGTATTAAAACATTACATTGTACCCCATACATATATGCAATTATTTGTCAATTAAAATAAATACAAAATAAAATACAATATTTATTCTTAAAAACAGGACCACTAAGTCACAACATCCAGGAACACAGTGCCTACTGAAGACTGAAGCTGAATCAGGATATCTAGACCTTGCCCATAACCAAATTGACAAGCATTAAGTAAAAATGATAATACAATAGAGCAGGAAGAGCTCCAAAAGAGAAATTCTGTCAAGAGAACAGTGCAAATAGAATACTCAAAGCCAAGGAAATGCAAAACAAAGTAGGGAGTAGACATTGAGTAAAACCTTTCGACAAGCCCATATTCTACAGTATCACAAGAAGAGTGGGGACTCTTCAGTGCAATGAGTGTACAGCAACAAACTTCAAATGCAGCTTATCTTCTGATTAGATTAATGCAAAACTCCACATTAAAGGGTTGGCAGAACAAACACCTAAATATCCACTGTCTCATACAACATATCCAACAAAAATTTATAAGACATGCAAGAGGCAAGAAAAACAACAGTCTGAGGAAGTGAAGTAGTTATTATAACTAGACTCAGATAGGACATAGATGTTGCAACTATCAGAAAGGGCAGTTAAAATAACTATGAATAATGTGTTAAAAACTCTAATGGAAAAAGTAGATAACATAGGAGGTTAGATAAGCAATTTCAGCAGAGAGATAAAAACTATTAAGAAAGAATCTAATGGGAGACCTAGAAAGCAAAAATTCAGTAACAAATTAATAATGCTTTCAATGGGTTTGTCAGTAGAACTGACCTAACCAAAGAAAGAGTCCATGAACTTGAATATAGGCCAATGGAAATTACCCAAACTGAAAAACAAAGAGAAAATAAAAAAGAAAAAACAGAATAGCATACCCAAGAGCTAAGGGATATGTATAATTGGAATTCAGGAAGGGCAGTGGAAAGAGGACATAAAAGGTAAAATATTTGAAGAAATAATGGCCATTAGTTATCCTAGATTAATAATAGAAAGCAACCAGAGAGCCACGTAGTTCAGAGAACATTGAGCAGGATATAGCAAACAAATAAAATCATAGAAATATCACATTAAAACTCCTGAAAATCAAATGCAAAGAGAAAACCTTGAAGTCAGCATGAGAACACAGACATGATATGTGCAGCGGATCAAAGATAATTGTGGTAGATTTTCTTAATTGTAGATTTTTTTGTCACAAACCATTCAAGCAAGAAGATAATAGAGTGCTATTTTTAAATGTTGAAAGCAAAAATACTGAATTACTTCATTCCATTATTCTACATAAAAAAACATAAAAAAAGCTTCAAAAATGAATGTAAAAAAAGACACTCTCAAATGAAAACTGAACAAATTGATTAACAACAAACCCACTATACAAGAAATAAGAAACATTAAAGGACGTTCTTCAGGCTGAAGGAATCTGATGAATGCTGAAAACCAGGAACCATGCAAATAACAAAAAACAAAGACACAGCAACCTAGAATTCTATATGCAGAGAAAAATATTTATCAAAAGTGAAGAACAAGAGAACTGACTTTTAAAGGCGAACTATTAAATCACCTATTTAGGTTCCCCTTCTCTGACAATCTTGAAAGCCAATTATTAAAAATAGTGGAGAACCATTTGGCCTTGGTTCCAGAACAGTACTACTGCTGTCCTCTGAGACCACCTTTGTGTGGACTATGGCTTTAGTTTCATCTCCCTGCTTTCTCTGGAATCCACTCCCCACATTCCTCTCCACTCAATTACTTACTAATAACATTTTAAAAAGTATAAGCTGAGAGAATTCTTCCAGAGAGAGATTCAACACAGGGAGAAGAGAGGACAGCCATCTGCAAGTCTAGGAGAGAGGTTCAGAAGAAACCAACCCTGAATAAACACCTTGATCTAGGATTTCCAGCCCCCAGAATAAGGAGCAGAACATGAAGGAGCAGGATATTGGCAGAGATCAACCCCAGAGAGGCTTAGAGTCCAGTAGGAAGGGTAGGTAGAACAGCTTATTTCTCCCTCCTCTACATCTCTGGAAGTCAGTGGGCTCCCAAGCTGCTGGAGAGCTTTTCAACCCTCACAAAATCTGCTGCCACCAGTGAACTGGGAGCTTTGTGGACAAAGCACCAGGTTGCCAGTGCCCTTGGGGTCACTTCCCCAACCGCAGACCCAAGCCAAGTAGGAAGGCACCATATTGCTTCTCCATCCACAATGTATCTTTGTCTTCCCCAGGGTGCCTCAACCCCCCAGTTTTTGTCTTGTTCGTTCCCACACAAACATTTCCCAATGTAGGCTCAATGTGTGGGAGCCACAAGGGGGAAGTGAGTCCCAGAGGATGTGTGTGACCCCAGAGTCTGGACTTTATGGGTGGACTGCTTTCTGGAGAGAGGGACAGAGATGACCAAAGTGCTACCTTTGTTTATCTCAGACTCTTTCTTCCCCCTCCCCTGCCCTGCCCATGGCTACTGAGAGATGATTGAGGGAAGGCTTGCAGGAACTTCTTCCCCTCTCTGTTTGTGCATCCACCACACTGGGCTTTCCACAGAGAGTGGGGCTCAAACCTTTCCTGACTCTTTTTCTCCCCTTCCCTCCCCCACCTATGGATGCTGAGAGAGAGAATAGAGCCATCATGCCAAGACTTCCACAGAGAATGGGGTTCAGACCTTTCCTCTAGTGGTCATGCAGTGGACTAAGATATACTCACACTGTGAGCTCACTGTCCACTGGCCCTCGCTGGTGCCACTTGTCTGGTGACTTCATCAGTGTGGGACATGGCCTGAAGTGGAGGGACACCAAACTTGCTTATGCATCCCCTGGGCAACTCAGGACCAGCATGCTTCTCCCTGGAATGGTCAGGGAATTGATCTTGGGATATTGGAAACAGGCCTACAGGCCACACCCCATACCCCGCCCCCCGGTCTCAATCACCTTGCTCAAAGGAATGGAGAGGAGATGTGTGATTGGGTGAAGCCACTACAGCTGCTACCAGGTGGCTTTGCCTAGAAGCTGGGAGCAGACCTTTGACCCCAGCTGAAATGGATAATTTTTCAGTTTTGGTGGAGCCTGAGGGCAAGCTCACCCAACCCAGCCCCACCCAACTGCACTCCCCCACCTGCCTCTGCTTTTGCAGAAAATAAGGACTCACCTGAAGTGCAGGGTGAAATTGAGTGCTTCTCCAGAGGGACTACAGCTGATGATCACAGGAACTAAAAACAACATAGCAGCTTGTTTCTTTTGGCAAGCACCACCTACTAATAGGGAGGTCAATTTGTACACTCTTTACAGCATTTACTGACTCAATCATACAGGCTGTAGTTGAGTCTCACCCATAAGCACCAACCAGTGTCTCAGAGGTTAAAACTGGGCATGTAATTATCTAATCAAAAGAAAATCCAAAACTAAGAAGCAAAAGCTTCTCCAATTGAGAAGGAATCAGTGAAATATCTCTGGATACACAAAAAATCAAAGTGAAAAGGCACCCCCCAAAAGAAAACAATAACTGCATACTAACAGAAGTGAACCAAAATGAACCAAAATGAGAATATTTAAATGACTGGTAAAGAATTTTGAATATGGATTGTAAGGAAGGTCAATGAAATACAAGAGAAAATAGAAACCCAACACAAAGAAACCACAAAAACAATGCAGGAAGTGGATGAAAAGTTCACTGAAAATTAAAATGAAAAATCAAGCAGAGCTTCTGAAAATGAAAAATTCATTCAAGGAAATACAAAACACAGTGGAAATCCTTAAGAGTGGGCTAGATCAGGAAGAAGAAAGAATCTCAGAGCTAGAAGGCAATGTCTTTGAATTAAACAAGTCAGTGAAAGAGAAAGAACAGAAAATTGGAGGAAAGAACAAAGCCTACAAGAAATAAGGGATTATTAAAAGAGAACTAACATAAGAATTAAATCTATCTTTCAGGGTGAAGAAGAAAATACACAAGAATTGGAAAACATATTTGAAGGAATACTTGAGGAAAATTTCCTAGGTCTTGATAGAAATCTCAACATCTAGGTATTAGAGGCACAACAGACTCCTGGGAGATTCATCACCAAGAATCAATCACCATGACTTATAGTCATCAGACTGGTCAAAGTTAACATGAAAGAGAAACTCTTATGAACTGTAAGGTGAAAACGGCAGGTAACTTACAAAGGAAAACCCATGAGACTAACTGTAGACTTCTCAACTGAGACTTTATATGCCAGAAGGGATTGGGGACCCATTTTCACTCTTTTCAAGCAGAATAACGGCCAGCCTAGAATTTTGTATCCTACAAAACTAAGTTTCTACATGAGGGAGAAGTAAAGACATTCTTAGACAAGCAAACGCTGATGGAATGTATCATGATGAGACCTGCCCTGCAGAAAGTACTGAGATCTGCATTATACACTTATCAGCACAATAGACACCCACCAGTGTAAAATCACCCAAACGCTAAAATTCAGAGCCCAGTTACTACAATGGCTCAAGAGGTAAAACAAAGAAATAAAGTTCTAGGCAACAGGATGAACAGAAATCCACTCCACTTATCAATTCTTTCAATAAATGTTAATGGCTTGAACTGCCCACTGAAAAGACATAGGCTGGCCTAATGAATACAAAATATATATGTATAATCCATGTATCTGTTGTATCCAGGAAAGGCATCTAACTCACAAGGACTCATTCGACTCAAGAGGAAGGGATTGAAAAAAAATATTTCATGCAAATGGAAACCAAAAGAAAGCTGGTGTGGGCATTATCATATCAGATAACATAGACTTCAAATCACCAAAGTATAGAAAGACAAAGACACCCATTATATAATGGTGAAGGGAGCAATTCAACAAGATGACATAACAATCCTAAATATCTATGTACCTAACATAGGTACATCCAGATTAACAAAGCAAATACTGCTTGATCTAAATAAAATTATAAACAGCAGCATTGTAATAGATGGGGACTTCCACATCCCACTGACAGGATGGGACAGATCCTCCAAACAGAAAATAAACAAAGAAACAATGGACTTAAACAGAACTCTAGAACAGATGGGCCTAACAGACATTTACAGAACATACTACTCTAAAACTGCTGAATATACATTATTCTAAATCAGCTCACAGAACATTCTCCAAGACAGATCACCTCCAAGGTCACAAAACAAAACATGCCTTAACAAATTTTTAAAAAATATATAGATTATGCCATGTTTCTTCTCAGATCTTAGGGGAATAAAATTAGATATCAATTTCAACAGAAACACTCAACTCTACACAAAGTAATAGAAATTAAACAACCTACTTCTGAAAGATTATTGGGTCAAGGAGTAAATTAAGATGTAAATCAAAAAATTCTTTGAACTAAATGACAAAGGAAACACAAGTTACCAAAATCTGTAACATTCTGCAAAAGCAGTCCTAAGAGGAATATTCATAGCCTTAAATGCCTATAACCAAAAGACAGAAAGATCACAAATCAACAATCTAATGAATCATCTCAAAGAATTAGAAAAGGAAGAACCAATCCAATACCCTGCAGAAGAAGGGGGTGGGTAAACTCACAACTAATGGACTTGGTGAGCATTGTGTGTTGGGGGGGAGGGCAAGTCTCAATTCATGGTTGGGATGTGGCAAAGTCATAGCATGTAACCAAAATGTTTGTACCCCATAATTTCCTGAAATAAAAAATAAATAAAATAAAAAGAATTAACTAATGTCAGAGCAGAACTAAATAAAATTGACTCCAAAATAATTATACACAAGATAAATAAAACAAAAAGTTGGTTCTTTGAAAAGATTAACAAAATTGACAGGCATCTCACTAGATTAACCAGAGTCAAAAAAGAAAGTACACTAATAATCTCAATCAGAAATGAAAAAAGGAGATATTACAGCTGATACCACGAAAATACAAAAGATCATCTCTGAATAATATTAAAATCTCTATGCATATTAACTTTAAAATTTTGAGGAAATGAATGAATTCTTGGAAACACAAAACCTCCCTAGGCTCAATCAGAAAGAAATAGAAATCCTGAACAGACCAATTATGAGCAACAAAAATTAAAGCAGCAATAAAAACTCTTCCAACGACATAAAGGTCCTGGACCAGATGGTTTCACAGCAGAATTTGGTCAGACCAACAAAGGCGAACTTGTGCCTATGCTGTGGAAATTATTTCATAACATTGAGAAGGAAATAATTTTCCCCAACTTGCTCTATGAAGCCAGTGTCACCAGGATACCAAAGCCAGGGAAGGATACAACAACAACAACAAAAGACAACTACAGACCAATATCCCTTATGAATATAGATGCAAAAATTCTCAATAAAAACTTAGCAAACCAAATTCAGCTGTACATCAAAAAATAATCCACCACCATCAAGTGGGCTTCATCTCAGAGATGCAAGGATGGTTCATCATATGCAAATCTATTAATGTGATTCACCACATAAATAGAAGCAAAAACAAAGACCATATTATTCTCTCAATAGATGCAGAAAAAGCATTTAACAAAACTCAGCAACCTTTTATGATAAGAAGTCTAAACATAATAGGCATAGAACATACCTCAATATTATAAAAGCCATATACAACAAATCCACTGCCAACATCATACTGAATTGGGAAAAATTGAAAGTATTCCCAGTAAGAACTGGAACCAGACAAGGTTGCCCACTGTCATCACTTCTGTTCAAAATAGTGCTGAAAGTCCTAGCCAGAGCAATTAGGCAAGAGAAGGAAATTAAGCATATCCAAATGGGGAACAAAGAAGTCAAATTATTGCTCTTCACTGACAATATGATCTTATATCAAAAAAATCCAAAGATTCTGCCAAGAGACTCCTGGAATTCATAAATAAATTCAGCAAAGTCTCAGGTTAAATAATCAATGTACACAAATCATTAAGACTCCTATATGCCAACAACAGTCAAGCTGAGAATGAAATCAAAGACTCGATACCTTCACAATAGCAACAAAGAAAAAAAAACACATAGTAATACATTTAACCAAGAAGGTGAAAGACCTCTACAGGGAAAACTATAAAACACTTAAGAAGGAAATCCCAAAATATGTAAATAAATGGAAACAAATGGAAAAAAACATATCATGCTCATGGGTCAGCAGAATCAACATTGCTAAAATAGCTATACTATCCAAATTGATGTACAGATTCAATGTAATCCGCCTTAAAATAGCAATGTCATTTTCTGCAGATCTTGGAAAAGTAATTATATGCTTCATATGGAACCAGAAAAGAGCCCAAATAGCCAAGATAACCTTAAGTAAAAAGAAAAAATTGGGAGGCCTCATTTGCCAGACTTCAAACTATACTACAAAGCTATTAGAACCATAACATCATGATACTGGCACAAAAAACAGACATAGATCTATGGATGAGAACAGAGAACCCAGATATGAATCCATCCTCATATTGCTATCTGACCTTCGACAAAGCAGACAAAAAATATGCACTGGGGTAAAGAATCCCTATTCAATAATTGGTGGTGGGAAAATTGGATAGCCACATGTGGATGGCTGGGCCAGGATCCTCACCTCTCACAAAAATTAATTCACAGTGGATAAAAGACTTAAACCTAAGACGTGAAAGTATAAGAATTCTAGAAGAACATGTTGGAAAAATTCTTATAGACTTTTGCCTAGGCAATGAATTTATGAAGAAGACCCCAAAGGTAATCACAGCAACAAGAAAAATAAATGAATGAGACCTGATCAAATTAAAAAGCTTCTGCACAGCCAGGGAAACAATCAATAGAATGAATATACAACCTGCAGGATGGCAGAAAATGATTGCATGCTATATATTTGACAAGGGGCCGGTAACCAGAATCTACAAAGAACTCAAACAGACCAGCAAGAAAAAAAAATCAAAGAACCCCACTAAAAAGTGCGCATGTGACATGAACAGAAATTTTTCAAAAGAAGACAGAATAATGGCAGCAAACATATGAAAAAGTGCTCAACATCTCTAATAATCAGGGAAATATAAATCAAAACCACATTGAAATATTACCTAACTCCAGTGATAATGGCTTTTATCAAAAAAATCCCAAAACACCAAATGCTGGTGTGGATGTGGAGAGATAGGAACACATACATACACTGTGGGCGGGACTGCAAACTAGTACAATCTCTATTGAAAGTAGTATGGAAATAACTTAAAGAACTAAGAGTAGACCTACCATTTGATTCAGCAATCCCACTACTGAGTCTTTGCCCAAAGGAAAAAAGGACACTCTATAAAAAAGACACCTGTACCCAAATGTTTATAGCAGCATAATTCACAACTGCAAAGATGTGGAGACAACCCAAGTGCCCATCAATACATGAATGAATTAATAAAATGTGATATATGTATACTAAGGAATATTGCCCAACCATAAGAAAATGGTGAACTAATACCTCTCATATCATCCTGGATGGAAATGGAGCCCATTCTTCTAAGTGAAATGTCACAAGAATGAAAGAACAAACACCACATACACTCACCATTAAATTGGAACTAATCAAACAAGATTAATGTGCACATATGGAAATAAAACTCATCATAAATCAGGTAGGTGGGAGGGGAGAGGAGGGGATGAGTAAATTAACAGCTAATGAATACAATGCACACTATCTGGGTGATGCTTACACTTATAACTTTGACTCAAAGTATACAAAACAATTTATTTAACCAAAACGTTTGTACCCCTGTAATACTCTGAAATAAAATCAAATTTTATAAATATATGTGTGTATATATGTGTTTATATATATGTATACACACACAAACACAAACACACACACACACACACACACACACACACACATACTCTTAAGGGAATGAAAAGGCCACAATTGGTATAAAATATTTTCAAAGCACACTTCACCAAAGATTACATGTAGATGATGAAATGCACATGAAAAAGTGCTCAATGTCATTAGCCATTAGGTAAATACAATTAAACATAGAATGAGATGCCACTGCACTCTTATTATAATGGTTAAAATAATAAATTTTGGCTGTATTCAGTGTTTGCAAGGATGTGGAGGAAATTCTCATGCACTACTACTTGAAATGTAAAATGTTAAAATAACTTTGGGAAACATTTTAAATTTTTTTCTTTAAAAGTTAAATATTCACCTACCATATGATCCAGGCATTTATTTCATTTCTAGTAAAGAGAATTGAAGGCATATTTCCATACAAAGTCTTTTACATGGATGTTCTTAGCAATTTTATTTATAATAGCCTCAAACTAGGAACAATCAAAATGTCATCAATAAACATATGGCAAAAAACCTGATACAGTCATACAATGGACTACTACTCAACAATAAAATGAATAACTCTCAATATAAGCTAACATAAAAGAATCTCAAAATTACTATTCTGAAGTTATATGTTGAAGCTAGATAAAAAAGATTAAGCACTATGTGATTTCATTTGTGTATAATTCTAGAAAATGCAGACTACTCAGTTGTGACAGAAAACACATCACTGGTTTCCGGAGAAAGTAAGAGTGGGTGGTAAGGGGAATAATTACAAAAGGACATGAGGAGACTTGTGGGGGTGATGGATGGATATGTTCATTATCTTGACTGGGGTAATGGTTTCATGGATTTATATGTTAAAATTTGTCAAGTTATATACTCTAAATACTTGCAGTATATCATATATCAGGTACACCTCAATAAAGCTGTTAAAAATAAGCTATGGAGTGTCACCTGTGGGAAGAGAGCGAGTGTTGAAAAAAATCAAGATACAGGAAAGCCAAAATTTTCAAAGGCACATATTAAACAGTACATATGCCTATTTATAGCCCTGTACCATGATAAGTGAGCAAGCTTCCCGGGCCCTAAATTAAGAGCTATGGTGCAGACCCCTGTCTTCTATGAACGATAAAGTCTCTTTACAACTTTCCTTGTAGGGTAGAGATTTCAGTCCAAAGAAGGTTGTAGCAGACATCGAACACAGAAAGTTAGAGTATGACGAAGGAGGAAGTATGAATTAAGGTGCTTTATCAAAGGCTGTGGTGTAATTAAGAATTTGCCTGGTGTTTGTCCCAGGTTCATGGCTGCAATTTCAAAATTTCTTAGAATTTCTTGAGTGATACGAGTATCTTTGTTATACTGATGAAGTGACTCATGATGCACCATTAGATAAAAATGGGGCTAATCACCAGGAAGACCAATTACATGATTAGAGAGTTGCGACATTCAGCTGCCTTCCCTCCAGGGAGGGAAGAGGGCCTGGAATTTTAGTGCAATCACATAGCCAATGATTTAAGTAATCATGTCTACACACAAAATCCCAATAAAGACACTGAACAATGTGGCTCAGTGGCACTTGGCGGTTAATGAACAAATTAATGTCCCTGGAGAGTGACATGCCCCAATCTAACAGGGAGAAATCATAAAAACTCTGCTCTCTCTCCCAGACATAATCCTGTGTATATCCTTTAAAAGAAAACTGTAATCACAAGTACAGCTCTTTCAGTGAGTTCTATTAGTCATTCTAGCAAATTATTGAACTTAGCAGCATCATGGAAAATACCAAATGTATAGCTATTCAGTCAGAAGTGTGGGTTTCCTGAGAACCTCTGAAGTGCAGCTGGCATCAGAAATAAGAACAATCTTGTTGGGGACCACACCCTTCAACTTATAGGATTTTTGCCAATGCTGGGTAATTACTGCTAGAATTGAAGTACCCATTGTCCTGCAATTCAACAGAGTAGAAGCAATACAAGAAGCCTAAATCAGAATGGGGCTCATTTATCTCCCCATTTCACATAATAATAATAAGAGGGCCCATATAATGCCATGATTATTAAAATATTTTACATAATCTTAAATAATTATAAAAATTAATCTCTGACCATGTGAGCAGGTGGAAGTAGCTAAGGATTCTGATCAACATGAGGATGATGGGGTCCCATCTTCATAAACTGAATTATTATACTTATTTCAAAAGCTGGTACCTGAATGTATGATCATAATTTATCAGCGGATAAGCTAGATTTATGGCTACTTTCCATGAGACTCCATAAGATAGCCAACTGGACCTAAGGATATTGAGATAGTGAACTGCCCTGCCTCTTGAGAGCACCTATCATGGGTCAATGTGACTGTGCCATACCAGACACTGAGGAGTTAGGAGAAATGCCAGACTTGAACTTTATCTAGAGCCTTTGCCAGATTCATTGTCTCTTAATCTGAAAGAATCCATGGTTGCTGATAAACATCAGGATATTCTATGCTATTTTGAAATAATTTTTTTATTAATCTCTCCCTCCATGACTTTCTGGAGGGAAAGAATTTTGCTATTTTTTCCCAAGTATTTTTTTTTGCAAGTACCTAGGTTATTCTCTTCTTCTAAAATTAATAAAATATCTGGATTCTCAATTTGTTTAACACATTATTGGCCCCTGTCATAGGGTAAAAACAGCACCCCCCTAAAAAAACGATACCCATGCCCTAATCTCTGGAACATGTGAATGTTACTTCATGCAGCAAAAATTAAAAAAAAAATAGAAGTATTGTTGCAGATATAATTAAGTTGAGGATCTCAAAATGAGATCATTCTGGATTTAGGTTAACCCTAAATATAATCACTGTATCTTTGTAGGAGAGAGAAGGGAATCAGAAACAGAGACACATGGGGGACACAGCCACATGAAGACCCATGTGAAGATGTTGGTAGAGATTAGAGTTGTTTTGACTCAAGCCAAGGAAGGCCAGAAGCCACTGAAAGATAGTATAGGCAAAGAGGGATTCTTCTTTGAAGGCTTTGGTGGGAGCATGGCCATAGCAACAACTTGATTTCACAACTCAGGTTGCCATATCTATGAAAGAATAAACTTCTGTCGTTTTATGCATAATGTTAAGATGTCCTTACACAGGGAATATCCAGTTATGGATCAGAAAACATACATTTTAGTCTAGAGAAATAAATGTAGGACTCACTGGTGTATAGACAATTCAAGCTTTGGGAGATGACATTGATGAGAACATAGAATGACAAGAACAAAAGACACAAGACAAGAACTCAAGAAAACTCAACTTTTTGTTGTTTGTTTGTTTCAGTATATTATGAAGGTACAAACATTTTGGTTACACTTTATGTCTTTGCCTCACCCAAGTGTGAAATAAAACTCAACTTTTAGAGGATGGTTGGACATACAGACTTTCAAAACACTTGAGAAAGTGCAGACAGAGAGTTTTCAGCTGTCCCAGGAGTACCTGGAGGACTGGAAGACTCAGGGCTCTCTGGAAGAGTAACTATGGCATGGGTGCTGTGTGTGTGTGTGTGCACGTGTGTGTGTGTTTTCTCAATATAGATGACAAAGCCAATACTAAGCTTAGCAGATAAATTGATCATTGAAGAAAAAATATAATTGAAATTACTACAAACACCACTACACACATAAATTTGACAAATTAAATGGACCAACCCCTAAAAACCATAAAGTACCCAAAGCTACCCATCATGAAAAGACAATCTGAATACGGTTACAACATTTTTTTTAAATTGAATTCATATTTACAATCTATCTGAAAAAAAAAATCTCCAGGAACTAATGATTTCACTGACAAATTCTGTCAAATATTTAAAGAAGAAATAAAACCAATTCTACACAATTTCTTCCATAAACTGAAGAGAAGTAAAGAATAGTAGTTTTATTAGATTATATTATAGTGAATTCAAAACAAGATGTAGATATTCCAAAAAGAGAAATCTAAAAACCAATATCCCTGATGAGCATATATATAAGAACTTTCAACAAAATATTGGCAAATTAAATCTAGTAATATGTAAAAGGAATAATACACCACAAACTTGAACTCAAAGTCTGCTTGAATAGAATTTATCTTAGAGAAGACTGTTTAAGATGAGGCAATCTATTTTAATATGACCCAGAAGTAGACCCAATAAGGAAGATCATATGATAGTCTTTAAAGGATCTTAAATTATGTGGGCCTGTTGCTGTGCCTGTCTATCTTCACTCTTCTCTCTTGTTTTTCTCAGTGGTTCTCAACTGGAGACCATGCTGCCCATAAAAGGGTTTTCGGTGTCATGTGGAAAAGGTGTCATTTTGTTTTCTTTTTTCCACTTTCTCTTTGGTTTTCCCAGGTCTGGAGGGTGTTTTCCCATGTGTGTGCATGTGGGTATGTTTGCATTCAAGGGAAACAGCTTCTGTCCTGTGTGCTACACTCTCACAGTGAAAAGTTAGCCCACCCTCGTGCCAGGATGGGTCCCTTTGAAGAACCCTGATCTAGATATTCTCACAGTGATGTGATTTACCTTCTTTACCTCCCAAACTTCTCTTCCCAGCCCAGGCCTCTTTGCTGAGCCCTGTCCATCCAGATATCTGCTGGGCGTGTCTACTCCCTCTTCCCAGGAGCTTGTAGTCCCCCTCTCCACATAGTTTCAGGAAATGGCACTTGAACTCCTAGCTACACCACACTGCTCAATCCTGCCACCCAAGACAGAATCCTGATTGTCCCTAGTAGTCAGCCTCCCCTTGCTTTTCATTATTATTTATATCTTTCATTTTTAGTTACCTGGCATCCCTATTGAACGTCAGCTTCCTCATTCCCATTCTCTGTGACAACGTCATGATTCCTTCACAATATGCATCACAACATATGATTATGCGGTTACTCATTTGTTTTCTTCTTTAAGACTCTTTTTGTCTGACACTTCCCCATACCATAGATTACAGAGACCCTGTCTCTTATTATATCCCCAGGCTCAATGCCTGAAACAGTGTTAATAAATAATCGGCAAACAAAGATGAAATGCAAGCCATCGCCCTTTCTCACATGGGTACTTGTGAAGGAACCCCTACTGGGCCTCTCTGCCTCTGTTTCCTTACCTGCCCCAAACTCCAGCCTTAACTCTGTATCTAGGTGACCTTTTGAAAGACACCCTGGGCTCTCTCACCCTGAATACTGGCAGGCTGCTTTGTGGGACTGGGCAGGGCTAGAAGGCCTCTGTTTTAGTAAGTGTGGTAGGTCTTGGAAGGATAAGCCTGAGCAGTGTCTCCCCAGGGAGGCTGAACAGGATGAGGAGCTAGGGGAGAGTCCCCTCCCCAACACTCCCCCAACTGCAGGCACCAGCACTGCATTTCCTCACTTCTTCTTCTTTTCTAACGAAAAGGGGTCTGGCTGCCAAACAGTTCCAATGCAATGATTTTCTCCCTCAGACTGAGCTACTTTTATAAAATGCAAATCTTTCAGGCACATGAAAGACATTGCTCAATAATATTTGCTGAACACATTAAAGTGAATTCTCTGTTTCAGTTCCTTGGCCTGAAAGGCATTTGGGGCCCGTTTGGGGGCTCCAAGGTGGAGGTTGCTGCCTATGTGGACAGGAAAGAGCCAGAAGGATTCACATTTCATCCAGGGCCTCTGGGGCCCTGCACTGTGAGCATGCGTACTGTCCACTGGAGGCTCTGGGGTGACCCCCCTTCTTCTGTTCACTATGGAAACCAATGCCTGAACTGGCCTCTCCTCCTATTCCTATTCTGCCAAGAACAGCCTCTTCCACAGCTGTGTAATCTGTTCCACATTACAGAGTTTGAAGTAACCCACCAGCAAAACTTCTCCAGAATATTTTAAGTTATAACTTCTCCATTTACTTTCTACATCCACAGGACTTCTATTTACAGAATCTTGATTTAATGAGTAGCCAGGAGATATTTTGGTAAGCTCCACACTTTCACTCCTAAGCTGCTAGTCCTGAGAGGATTTATTGCCCTTATCAACTATGGCCCACCCTGGAGATATCCAGCAGGCCTAATTTATCTGCAGTACTCTGAGGACATCATTGGAACTCCAGCCCTAAAGTTAGTCCCTTGAGTTAAAGCAGTTCTGGATGCTTCATAAGTTCTGGCTTCCTCTTCTTTCCCATAGTGTCATGAGAACTTTTCCTTATCATTCTGAATGTCTGCATCTCTGGTTTATGGGTAGGCATTTCATAAGTAGCAGTCAAACTACTGACCCCTCCTATGGCAAATGTACAGGTATTTTTTCTACTTAAGGGCTATCCCAAGCTTATTTTGTCCCACCACCCCACACAAGTCCACCTACCATTAATTTTCTTCCTGGTAGGAATTGAGCTGCTCAAGCAGAACTTTCCATCGGAAGAAGATGACATCACTTTAGCAGGTGTAGAGTTGGGCTGCAAGGGTGAGCTGCACCAAGGTCTACACTGTGCTTGGTTTCAAACGAGCATCAGTGCCCAGGCTTTAAGCCCTCCAAGTGTAATCTCTCAGTGTGGTCCTAATCTACAGGAACTGGTACAGTATTAAACAACTCTCCTGTCAGAAGTGCAGTATGATCTACACTGCAGTAGAGGTGGCATTCACAGTCTACATGGTGCTGGCAACTTCTCCAGGGTGAGACCCATGTAGGAACTCAATTATCCAGTATAGCCTAGACAGTACCTGAAGCACAATAAGCTCTCTGGACAGAGCTCTGATACCCAAATGATCAGAAGCCAAGTTTTATCATTGTTGTGGCGCAAGCTTGTGCTTTTATTTCATGAATCCATTAAATCTAAATATTTGAAATGTGAGTATGTAATGCTAATGATATCACAATGTCAAAAATCATAGCCCATGTTCACAGCTGAGCAGAGACTTAAATGACAGGTACAAACATTTTCATTATTAAAAAGGCATTAAATAAACTAAATGTCTCTTTTAAATAATTAGAAAATAATAAATATTCAAGCAATGAAATAAGAAGAAAATTGATGGATATAAACATGCAAGAAATGAGAGTTACATTTAAGAAGCATGGCGACTGGGTGTGATGGCTCATGGCTGTAATCCTAGCACTTTGGGAGGCCAAGGAGGGAGGATTGCTTGAGGTCAGGAGTTGGAGACCAACTTGAGCAAGAGTGAGACCCTATCTGTACAAAAAATGGAAAAAACATTAGCCAGGTGTGGCCATGCATGCCTATAGTCCCAGCTACTCTGGAGGCTGAGGCAGGAGGATCGCGTGAGCCCAGGAGTTTGAGGTCTCACTGAGCTATGTTGATGCCACTGCACTCTAGCTTGGGTGAGAGAGTGAAACTCTATTTCAAAAAATTTTTAAAGAAAAGATAAAAAAGCATGGGGACAATAAATCTGTTCATGTGACACTGTCAAAAATAATAAAATTGTCATAGTTCCAAAAATCAAAGAAGAAGGAGAAGAAAAGAACGAAGGAAGAGAAGGAGGAGGAGGATGGTCAGAAAGGAGGAAGCGGGGAGGGAGAAGGGGGAAAAGGAGGGGAAAAGAGAAAGGGGGAGGGAGAGGAAAGAAACTAATTCCAACTAAGACAGATCTGAATGATATCTAGGAATTAGCCTGGTGACAGCTAAGGAGTTCTGTTGGAGGGACTGGTGTGGAAATGATCCTGCTAAAGCTGACATGTGCATGCAAACCAAAAGAGAAAGAAAGCACAGAATACTCTTCAAAATCAACCTACTTGAGGAAAAATCAAGTGATAAATGAGAAATGATATGTAAGCAAATAAAGTGGAGACTCTAGAAACATCAAGATAATATTTCAAATATGCTTTGGGTTTCAAGTGCCAATGATCACATTCAAGACAGCATATTTAAGAAGCTGTTAACTTAAGGAAACCCAGGAAGATACATGGAGTATCCATAACCTCATGTATTTAACACTTCTTTGTGTAAGGAACATTCCAATTCCACTCTTTTAGTTATTTTAAAGTATAACCCAACTCGTTGATTATAGTCACTTCGTTGTGCTATCAAATATTGTTCATTCTATCTATTTAACTATAGTTTTGCACCCATTAATTATACCCACTTTATCCCCCTCTCTCTTCTACCCTTTTCATCCTCTGGTAAATGTCATTCTACTGTCTCCATGAAATCAATTGTTTTAATATTTAGCTCCCATATATAAGTGAGAACAACAAGATTTGTCTTTCTGTGCTTGGCTTATTTCATGCAACATAATGCACTCCAGTTCCACCTATGTTGATGCAAATGGCAGAGGATTTCATTCTTTTTTGTGGCCACATAGTATTCCATTGTATATGTACCAAAATTTCTTTATCCATTCATCCACTGATGGATACTTGGGTTGATTCAATATATTGGCTATTATGAACAGTGCTGCAATACACATGGGAGTGCAGATAGCTTTTTTATGTACTGAAATCCGCTCCCCCCACTTTGGATATATACCCAGCAATGGGATTGCTAGTACAGGTATATGGAAAAATGTTCAACATCATTAGTCATCAGAGAAATGTAAATCAAAACTACAATGAGATATCATATCATCCCAGTTAAAATGCTTTTTTTTTATAAAAAAGATAGAAAATAATGAATGCTGGCAAGGATATGGAGAAAGGGTAACCTTCATACACTGTTGGTGGGAATGTAAATTAGTGCAACCATTATGGAGAATAGCACAGAGGTGCCTCAAAAAAACAAACAAACAAACAAAATAGGATGACCCTTTATGTTCATGGATGGCCTCTGGGAGTGCCAACTTTGCCTTTGCCCATAGTGGATTAGTTGTCTATACTTGGAAAACAAGGCTGCCAGTATGTTGTATCTCATACCTTTTGGTCATCTGAGATAAGGTGCCAGATATTATCTATGGGACCTATGTTAAAAAAAATAAAATCGGGAATGATTTGGGTGTGATTCCCAACAGGAGGAGCCAGTTGCTGCCTGAGGTGGTCCTGTGAGAAGATAAGTTTCCACATGAACACAGAGTGGAGGTAGCAGCAGTAATCAGGGGAATGAGGGCACAGGGCAAACAGGGGGAAAAAAAATATCATACAAGTGTGTGCTGATAAATATGGCAATCTTTGTATTGTGGAATGTTAATGGAAAAATTAAAATGGAATCAAAGTGACCCAAGGGAAGTAGAAAACCAAAATCCAGGGCATTAAAACACTGATGATGCTATAAATCTGTTACCTCCAAAAAAGTTCAAATTTCTCATGGATTGATAGGGAATAACATTAACTATATTCCACATTTCTTCTTATCTTATAGCCCCTCTCATTTGGTAGGGAGGGATTCAAATCGGTTTTTATTGGTATGTCTCAGGATTCCAATCTCAGACATTCTCTTTACAGTATACATATTTTCCTGGACAATCCGACTGTCCCTCTCATTCATACGTATAAAACCCAAGTTGACACAATCACCTAGTCCTTCCTCCAGGACTCTTCTATTTAATTCTGGATATACCCAAGTTAACATTTCCTAAGTAACTTGAATTCAGCATCTCAGAAACTTAAGTTACCATCCTTCCCCTCAAACTTGCTCCTTCTCCAGTGGTCATCCATCTCCCTCCTCTTCCGCCCATGACTTCCTTAGCCCAAACAGGAAACCTGAGGATCATTCTTGCTGTCCCAAGGGAGGCCTGTCTACAGACCCGCCCAGACAGGCGCCCCGCAGGGCCCCGCCCGTCCCGGCTGCCCGGCCTAGGGCTGCGGAGGCGCAGGCGCAGTGGCCCCTCTAGCGGCTGCCCCGCCCTGCCCGCCGCTACGGAAGGCGCTGCGCGCAGCAACGCGCACTTCCTCTCCAGGCGTCCGTGGAGGGAGTGCAGGCTCGAAGAGCTCCGGGACCCAGAGGCCCTACGCGTGTCAGACATCGCAGACATGTCGGAACAAAGTAAGGATCTGAGTGACCCCAACTTTGCAGGCGAGGCCCCCAACTCCGAGATGCATGACAACCCAGGGTTTCCGGTGGGGGTCCCTCCGCCCGCCTCTGCGGCTGCGACCTTCGCAGAGCCACAGAGCTCTCCTCTAGGCCCGACGGCCGCCCCTCAGGCCGGGCCGCCTCCCCAGGCCCCAAGCGACGAGGGTGACCCGAAGGCCCTGCAGCAGGCCGCGGAGCAGGGCCGCGCCCACCAGTCCCTGAGCGCGGCCCAGCTCAGCCCAGCGCCGCCCGCCCCGGCCCAGCTGGTGCAGAAGGCGCACGAGCTCATGTGGTACGTGCTGGTCAAGGACCAGAAGAAGATGATCATCTGGTTTCCAGACATGGTGAAGGATGTCATCGGCAGCTACAAGAAATGGTGCAGAAGCATCCTTAGGCGCACCAGCCTCATTCTCGCCCGAGTGTTCGGGCTGCACCTGAGGCTGACCAGCCTGCACACGTTGGAGTTTGCGCTGGTCAAAGCGCTGGATCCCGAGGAGCTGGACAGGGTGGCGCTGAGCAACCGCATGCCCATGACAGGCCTCCTGCTCATGATCCTCAGCCTCATCTACGTGAAGGGCCGTGCTGCCAGAGAGAGCGCCGTCTGGAACGTGCTGCGCATCCTGGGGCTGCGGCCCTGGAAGAAGCATTCCACCTTCGGAGATGTGAGAAAGCTCATCACCGAGGAGTTCGTCCAGCAGAATTACCTGAAATACCAGCGCGTACCCTACGTTGAGCCTCCTGAGTACGAGTTCTTCTGGGGCTCCAGAGCCAGCCGTGAAATTACCAAGATGCAAATCATGGAGTTCCTGGCCAGGGTCTTTAAGAAAGACCCCCAGGCCTGGCCTTCCCGTTACAGAGAAGCTCTGGAGGAGGCCAGAGCTCTGCGGGAGGCTAATCCTGGTGCCCACTGCCCCCGTAGCAGTGTCTCTGAGGACTAGCAAGGTCTGGAGGCAGATTAACGGTTTCTGACCCTCACCAGGGCTGTGGAAAGGTGGGGCTGGGTCGTTAGAGTATTCAGGATTTACAGTGCAGTATTCACGTGTAACTTTTAAGTTTTCAGTACAGTGCTTTTATACCTTTTAATGCAATGTTGTATTCGTTTGGGTACTATTGAGTAGTGTTTAGGATTTATGCATGTTTGTTTATAAGTAAGCTCTGTTGGTGCTTTCGCTTTTGTGCTACTTTTCTTGGCTTTTTGTACCAGAGACGTGCTAAACTGATGAAATACATTGAGAAAATGTCCATCTTATTATTTTATATGGGACGGTTGATGTGTATGGGGGTTGACTGTTCCTGGAGAGTTTGGAAGAACTCACCAGCAAAGCTGGCCTAACCAAGAGAAATGTCAAGGCCCCTGTTTTTCTGACCTTGCTGGGCACAGGAAACATCTGTGTGGAGTGAACTGATTTGAACTGAACTGGTCTCAATGTGGGCACTTGGCACACTTTGCTAAACATACATACAACCCCACCATGAGTAAACTTTAATGTAACCATTAAAGATTCTTGCAATACAATCATTTTTGGATAAGTGTACTTTATCAATTTTAACAAACTGGTATGGTTGGGAATGAGACAAAGAATTATCCATTTTACAAAAGGTACAAATATAATTATTTCACCTAATAGGGTGGATAAATCACCACTCATGATGTGAACTACATGTGTGAAGTTTATAGTTTTTTTTTTAAAAAACGTAACTCATATTCATTCCAAAAGCTAACAAATTTAGAGAAGTATAAAAACAAAAAGCAAGAGTGTCCATAATCATATCACATGGAAATAACAACTAATAATATTTAGAGTAATTTCCTTCCCTTCGTTTTTGACATTTTATCAGAATTAATAGGTATCTTGAATACTATCACTGAAAGAGTGATATATTAACTAAGCCCTTTTCATGCGTTCTTCCCTTTTATTTCATCCTCAGAAGCGTTGTCAGGTACTTACTTCATCTGTACCATGGAGAAAACACGGAAATAAAGTAGGTAGTGAACTTTCCATAGATCATAAACTTAATAAGAGAAAGAGCTAGGGTTTGAACTCAGAAGGAATCCGGAGCCCATGTTTGTCTCCACTGCCTACAACTTGCCCTGCCCCCCAGCCTCCTGAGTTTTAGTTTATTTTTTTAAAAATTCGTGTTATCTGTTTTCTTGGCTCCCCACCCCCAAGTGCCACACATACACAGAGGCTAGGGATTTTATTTTTCTAATTCTAACAATATTTTGGAGAAAGTGATACTATTCTGGTTGTACAAATTAAGAAACTCAATTTCAGAGAGATTAATTAACCTAACAAAGTCATAGTCCCTCTTAGTGGTGAAGCCAATATTTGAAACATAATCTTTCCTGAGGGTTGGAGATGTCTTCTCTGGCAAAGGGTGCAGGGGTAACACACAAGACACCTGAGGGGGGCTTGGGGTAGGGAGGTTGCCCACGGGACACCTGTGGCTCAGCAGTCCTCAAGTTACAGTGGGCCACTAGGTAATCTCTCAGAGGGTGGAATGGGGTGAGGGTGGGGGTGAGGGGCAAAAACTGGAGAAAAATCTTATTATGAAACTTTTAGTCTTGCAAGGGGGAAGGGGAGGGAGAGGAATAAGACCAGAAATCCTTTAATAAGACCAGAAATCCTTTAAACTCCAGAAGATTAGAAAACACCATTTGGCCAAAGCCAGAACATTTTCTGGGAAAGATAGATAATGAGGGTTACACGCGAGTCACATCACTCCCAAAAGAAGTAAACTAGAAGTCATATTTGGGAGAAGGAAGTATAATTTGGACTGAGAGCTGTACCTTTCAACACTTTACTAACAGGTGGGTGCAGGTGTTGAAAATGCTCAAGAAGCCCAAGTGGCATGCTCAGATGAAGTCCATCCCCAGCTGAGTACAATTCCTGTGAAGTCTTTCAAGGGGGATGAGGGAGGGGGAATGGGGACATTTCTGCAATAACCCAGACAGGGGTGACCTGGCTTTGATGGCAGCTCTTACCCAGAGCCAGTGTGAGTGTTCCAACTGTTCAGAAATGTTAGGATTGTTTAGAAATCTTACTTTCCCGCAGTCCATCCAAACAGTTTCTCCAGAATCAAATCAACCATCTTTCCATTTAAAATTATGAGGCTATCTAGACTGTTCCTTTTCTGGTGCAGGATCATGACTGTTGTTCTACATTGTGCAGATAATTTTCTATAATGCTCTAATATTTTATTTTCCTCATTGCTGTATTAGCTCCTTGAAGTAACTATAACCCCTATACACATCTTGCACTCAAACCCAGAAATCACCAGGCAGACAGTTCCCTCACATCCCCACTTAACTCCTTTTGTTTGTCCTCTCTGCTGTGAGAGGCAAGGAGAACTACCCTTTCCAAAGCAGGCACCTCAGCATGCCATAGAGGACCAAACCTTTGCAGGAGAATGGGAGTTTGAGAAAGGAGAAACTAACCCCAGCAAGATGCAGGGGCAGGGCTGCTCACTTCCTATGCACCCAGACCTAGAGAAAGAGGCATCCCAGATGTGGAATGAGTTTAATTCATGATATCTGGTCCTGAAGAGGCAGCAGCTTGGGGAATGGGAATAGAGCACTCCACAGTTTTGTTAGATTTTCATGCTGGGCTCTAAATTGAAATACTGGAGTTTTTCAAGTATTTTCCAAAACATTCACCTATAAGGTACTGGGATAGGTCATTCAGAAAGGGGCTAGTGGATCCTCAATGTTTAAATCCAGAATTACAGTGTGGTAAAGGCCAGATGGCTGTGGCTGGGTGAGGTTTTCCTAATTCCTCATAATATGTGACCTTTTACCTGACAACGGGAACCTCATTTCTTTACAAACACCTGCCCACATGTTTCAATTTAATTAAATTCATTTTATTAAAGTAAAGGAGGGCAAAAATGACCTTTGTAAATTCAATGTAAAATATAATGACACCTAGTGTATGCTGTCCTCAGAGTAAATAGATAACTTTAAGCAGTATTGTCATTAAATAGAAATGAAATGTTTTAAATGAACTTCCTATGCAGTTCAGTATCCCATATGCTTGAAAAGTTGTCTATGTCATGGCCGGGCACAGTGGCTCATGCCTGTAATCCTAGCACTCTGGGAGGCCGAGGTGGGAGGATCGCTCGAGGTCAGGAGTTCGAGACCAGCCTGAGCAAAAGTGAGACCCCGTCTCCACTACAAATAGAAAGAAATTAATTGGCCAACTAAAAATATATAGAAACAATTAGCCGGGCATGGCGGCTCATGCCTGTAGTGCCAGCTAATCGGGAGGCTGAGGCAGAAGGATTGCTTGAGCCCAGGAGTTTGAGGTTGCTGTGAGCTAGGCTGATGCCAAGGCACTCTAGCCAGGCAACAGAGTGAGACTCTGTCTAAAAAAAAAAAAAAAGAAAAAGAAAAAGAAAAGAAAAGAAAAGTTATTATGTCCTCCTCTACCTAGGTCTTACCTGATCAAATCATTAACACCATTTCCCAGGATAAGCCTCTCTTGGTCCTTGGAGCATAGCCATGTTTTAAACTCACCCAAAATACATAAGCTGTTTATAAATAAGTGCATTTTGTCTTTCTCTTCTTGAATTGGTGGATACTGATGGGTAAGAACTGTCTCTAACATGCCCATTTGATGCTCTACTTAGGGACAGGCATATGGATGTGCCTGATCAACATTTGTTTTATGAGTTAAGAAACAAAAAAATATTACAAAAGACCTACCCCTCTATAAAGAAAAACAAAACTAAACACAGCCAACAATAATCAACTAATCTAAAGGAGAGGAAATATAGATAAGATGAAATTAGTGAAAGAAAAACAGAATGCATAAAATAGTGAAAGTAAAAAAAAAAATAGTTTCAAGAGTCATGTCTTCGAGCACTGTAACAAAATGAGCCAATATCTAGCAGTTTTTTTTTTTTAAGGATAAATAGTACAAATAAACAACTTCTTACTCCGTAAATGGTCCAAAGACACAGACAGGCAAGTGCTCCAAAGTAAACACAAATATCAAGTGAGAAAATGAAAAAAAAAATCCACCTCACTCATTAAATCAAGATATTTTGTATATATTGATCAAAGCCATAATAAAAGTAAATATCCTGTACCAGCAAGAGTAAATTGAAATTGCCATTCTTATACCCCGCTATAGTGTATATATTATTACATGCCATTTTAAGCAGTCATTCAGAATGCATATTGAGTGCCTAATATGTTGCAGATGTAGGGCTAGGAATTAGCGATGCAAGAGTGGACAGCATAGACATTGTCCTATGCTCAGAGAGCATTCACTACATTGAAAGGAGCAGGTGAATAAAAAGAATTGCACTTAAGCGCGGTGAGTGCCATACTAGGAGAAGGATGGGGCCTAAAGAGGCACAAACAGGTGCACACAGCTCAGACTTTCCTATAGAAGTGATGCATAAATTGTCATCCATGGGATGAGAAGTAATTAATGCTGTCAAAGTGGTGTGGGGAAGGGTAAAGTTAGGAGGAGGGTTTCTTTTTGTCAGGGAAAATGCTGTGTGACCACACATAGAAGCATGGGAGACTATAAAATGAGTTTCTCAAAATAGAATAAAAAGGAGACAGGAAATGAAAAAAATTCAGAACTGGCTAGAGGGTAGAATATCAGATAGCGTGGGAAATCATGCTGAACATACAGTCAATTTCCTCAAAGATATGACAAGAGGGCTAATTTTAATCATATGAAATGACCAATAGATTTAGAAGGTAACTTGCTGAAGGATAGTCTTCTTTTGAATAATCACCTTTGTTATTTTTTGTTTTGTTTTATCTACTTTCTAGTTGGGGGTCTAAAGCCTCCTTCTATATCTTTTGTTTTGCCCCATTATTCTTTGTTTCATCTACTGAAAATTTGCAGACATTAACTATTCTATATATTTTGCCATACCTGAAGAGTTTCATCTGCCTCCTTATTAGCTCACTAATTTGATTTTTTAAAAAAGTCTTACTTACAGATTTCTGTTGCCTTTACGAATTCATTTGTTTATATATTTATTTCATAGAGATTTTTTTGAACTTCAACTATATGGCTAACTTGCCCAGGAAAGAATTTTCTGAAAAGGTAAAATTTAAGCTGATATTTGAAGGATTAATACGACAGCCAGCAAAGATCAGAAGGAAAATGTTTCCAGGCAGGGAAAAAAAAAAAGCAGCATATATGAAGATCCAGAGTTAATTAACTGGATTTTATGGTTGTCATTGCTACCAAAAACAGTATTGTAAATGGGCTGACTAGCACGCAATACCCAGTACTCTTTTTTTGTCTATCTCCATAGTTAAAGTTGCATGAGTTAAATATGTAATTTCTTGGTCTTTCAGTTATGTTCCAGGCAAGAGATGTAAGGAGAAGAGTATTGGTTCTTTTGCTTGCTGCATCCTTTTTCTGTTTCTAGTAATGTATAAGGAATATCAGAAGATACTGCAGCTCCTATATGACAAGTGCAAAAAGAGCCAAAAGAATCACATGAAGGCTGAGCCTGACATCTGCAAAGCACTGAACAAACACCAATAGCCACCTACTTATTTCTGCATTTCGTGGCATGTAGACTAAAGCCCTATTTCTTTAAGCTATTGTCTTGTGTTTTTTTGTTTGTTCTGTGCAGCTCAAATCATCCCTAAAGATTATACATCTCCAAAAATATATTTCTTATTTCCCTTTGTGAAAATACCATGGGTGGGCCCTGATTAGGTTATGACAGGCAGTGTGATTCCATCTCCTTGCTGCAGGGCTTAGATAAGGCATGGGAACTTAAGTCAGTTCTGGGCAATCAGTTCATGGAGATCAGAACTGCACTGATAGCTCATACTGTGGCAATCGCTAAGAGAATAGAATTAGGGCTTTTGGCTCTAAAGCTGGTACCACTTTGGTGTTTTCAGTTATCTCAGAAAATATATATATATATATATATATATATACTCATACGCACACTCTTTTTAAAAATCAGCTTGTTTTTTTTAAGTCAGTTTTGTTATTTGCTAAGAAATCATGCTAATACTGGTTGTGCTTTTCAGAACAGGGGAAGGGAGAAGAAGGGCCCAGAACTAGGACAGAAAGGGAGACATCAGGGCAATTGTAGGCAGGCAAATGCTATTTAAAGAGTAAATGTGTGGTGGCTCATGCCTGTAATCCCAGTGACTGTAGAGCCTAGGTGGGGGGGGGTTGCTTAAGTCCATGAGTTCATGACCAGCCTGGAAAACATAGTGAGACCCCGTCTCTACAATTTTATTTTTATTTTTTTAAATAGCTGGGTGTTGTATTGCATGCCTGCAGTCCTAGCTACTCTGGAGGCTGAGGAAGGAGGATCTCTTAAGCCCAGGATTTCCTAGGCTGCAGTGAGCTATGATCATGCCACTGCATTCTAACCTGGGAGACAGCAGAGTGACATTCTGTCTCTTCTCTAAAAAGAAAAAATAAATGACAATCACTGAGTAATTTGGGACTCATTTTATTGCCATTGTATTTTTAATATATATATTACACTACTTAGTGTATTCAGAATGAGTTGAGAAAGGTAAGAGTCAAGGTGGCAAACGTGCAAGTCCACAATGAGACGAAGGCGATGTAGAGAAGATGGAGGTGAGTGTATTTTGGACTTAGTTGAGGAATGGAGTGTGGTTAGGTAAGGGCTTGAACATAGGGAGAATGGTGAGTGATTTAATGAAATGGGGAAGAGAGATGAAAGTACAGGTTTTGGGTGAAAACTGGAAAGAGTTTATGCAAGAGCACTTTATGAAATCTCCTAAAAGAGATATGAGGTAGACAAAAAAGATATCTAGCTCAAGAGAGAGAATCGTAGCCCTGCACTGGAGCAATGCATTTATCCAGAGAGAAAGTGTAAAGATGGAGTACTACTTAACCATTAAAAAAATGGTGAACTAACACCTCTTTTGTTATCCTGGATGGAGCTAGAGCCCATTTTTTAAAGTGAAGTATCACAAGAATGGAAAAACAAGCACCACGTGTACTCACCATCAAATCGGTACTAACTGATCAACACTTATGTGCACATATGGAAGTAATATTCATCAGGTGTTGGGCAGGTGGGGGGGCGGGTGGAGGGGATGAGTAAATTCATAACTAATGGGTGCGGAATGCACTGTCTGGGGGATGTGCATGCTTGTAGCTCTGGCTTGGGTGATGCAAAGGCAATATATGTAACTAAAATGTTTGTACCCCCATAATATTCTGAAATTTAAAAAACTAAAACAAACAAACAAATAAATAATTAATGGGGAAAAAAGGCAGTGCAAAGAGTACAGAGAAGTATACTTTGGGAAATCAAAACATTCCCATGCCTAGTATTGAAGGAAGAGCTGGTAAAGTAACTAAAAAGATTAGGTGGTTTAGAGAGAGAAAAGTAAGCCAGCAGAGTGTTGGATCATGGAAATCAAAGAGACAAAGATATAAAATGTAGCCAAAAAAAAAAAAAAAGAAAGAAAAAGTAGTAACATTTTGAGCCAGAGGCAGTGGCCAATGGTGTCAAATCCTGTTGAGGTATCATAAGCATTTGGGGTGGGGCACATTTGCATTTAGTAGGATCATTACTGATTAGAGGGGAGATTAAAGGAAATTAGGTTCAGAGGCATATTGTGTATTTAGTATTAACTCAGGTGAGAGATAATGGTGGCCTTAACCAGGGAATGAGTAATGAAGCTGGAGATTAATAGAAAAAATTGATAAATATTTGGAGATTAAATTGACAAAAAAAAGGATGATGGGTGAAATTCTAAAAGTAAGAACAGGGAGTAGTCAAGGATTATGGCTAGGTTTCCAGCATGCACAATTTCTTGAGTAGTGTCTGACAGTTACTGAGTTTGAAAGCAAAGAAAGAACAGATTTATGTGGTAGTACCATAAATTTATTTTTAGATATGTAAATTTGACATGAACGTGGGACATTTACACAGAGATATCCATTTAATTGGGGGAAATTCACAGTAGAGGAAATGAA
Source organism: Lepilemur ruficaudatus (assembly GCA_963574885.1). Taxonomy (NCBI): domain Eukaryota; kingdom Metazoa; phylum Chordata; class Mammalia; order Primates; family Lepilemuridae; genus Lepilemur; species Lepilemur ruficaudatus. The sequence continues at coordinate 12,296 of CAUYRT010026365.1, read as the reverse complement.
GATGTAGATTGGAGTTTCATGAACTCATAAACGGAAGGGAATGATATTACTTAGAGAGAGAACATGGGTTTGAGAAGGTAATATGTGCTTTGCCTGAGCAGTTTAGGCATGACATGCACAGCTCTGCTCACCCTCAGACACTAAACACCAGCTATCCTCAGGTATTTATGTTACTTTTTTGTTCCTAAAGGCATATGAGTTTAGAAACCTTGGTGAATGAGAGGGAAGAGGTACAGAATAGAGCATAGAGGAGAACAATACAGGACAGAGCATAGAGGAGAACAAATATAGAGACAAGCACAGAGAGAACTGTCAAATAAAATCAAGAGACTGTAGACAAAGATTAGGAATAAAGTGAGATTTAGAAAATGTGATTATAGAGCTGCCAAAGGATGGAGAGATTGGTCAATTGTTAAATTCAGTTGAGGTGTGAAGTAATGAAATAAGTGACAAATGTCCAATGAAATTACTAATAAAGACGTCACTTTCCTTTTATGAAAAGCAACTTCAATGGGATAGATGTCAACAGAAGGCAAACCTCAGTGAATTGAGAATTGAGCAGGATATCAGTGTAAATGACTTGAATTGCTGATGGAAAGATGCCAGCACTGAGAATGAGGTGAGATCTACAGTACAAGCAGAGTTATTGACCGTAAATAGGGTTGGGAATTCATCCACCATAGGGTTGAGACAGGATAAAGTGACTGATTGATGTATGCATATTTGTATTTGTGACAGGAAGTGGACAGGGCTCTATTTCATCAGAGGGATGGCCAAAAAAGTCAAAATTTAAGACAGAGAAAGAAAACAATGAGAGAGAAAGACAGGCCCAGATGTGTCACAGAGAATGGAGAAAGTGGAAATCTCCCCAGGAGATTGGTATCATGACAGACTCCAACAGATATTAGAAAATTTAATTTACCAGTATGTAAAAGGTATTAACAAGCCACTACCAAGTTTCTTATTTATTTTAGAAATGTAAGCCTGTTTCCATATTCAGAAATCGATCATCACAGTTCACATAGCCACAATTTTAAGAAGAAAATATACATGATTATAGTCACCAACTTAGTGAACCACATCTGAAAAAAAAAAAAAGCAAACAAATCACAGTTAACATTGCTTAATGTTTAACGTTGAATGGTGAAAGACTGACTGCTTCCATCTAAGATTGGGTACAAGGGTAAAGTAGGGTGTCCACTCTTATCATTCCTTTTCAACTTGGTAGTGAAAGTCCTAGCAAATTTAATAACACAAGAAAAGGAAGTAAAATGCTGACAGATTGAAAATGAAGAAATAAAGCTGCCCTCATTTGCAGATGACCTGATTGTCTATGTAGAGAATCTCAAATAATCTATTTTTAAAAATCCCAGAACTAATACATGTGTGTAGCACAGTCACAGGATACAAGATAAACACCCCAAATCAACTATATTCTTATACATTTAACATTAGTAATAACAATTGGAAACTTAGATGTAAAACTCAGTACCATTTACAATAGCTCATTTATATATACATCCATAAACAATAGCTCATTTATATATACATCCAACAAAACATGCATAATATCTGTATGCTGAAAATTAGATACCACATTGATAAAAAAAAATTAAAGAAGACCTAATAAATGGAGAAAAATCATGCTTCTAGATCAGAAGACTCAGCATAATAAATGGATCAAACTGATCTGTAGAATTAATGTAATTAATTAATTAATGTAATTAATCAAAATCCCATAAGTTTGCCTTGGATTGTCTTGATTTCAGCACTGAAAGTCCCACTTTCTAGGAAGCCCTGCTGTGGAGTGTGAAAAGTCTACATTTTGGCTATGAGTGAAGGAGATTGGGGAAAAAAACTACAAAACCCATATGGCAGCCCCAAAGCAGGGACTAGATGTATTTTAGTGCCAAATAGAGGCACCATGTATTATCAGTTTCTCATAGTTACTGTCACTTTTTTTCCCCCAACTACTGATATCGCAACCATTATTTGCAGTTTACAGTAACGTATTATCTATTGCATCATGTCAACTCATGTGACCTAAATATGCAATTGAAGCATGTTGTAATCATGAGCATTTGTGTATCTTTGACATTACTTGTGGATTAACTGTTCTGCTTTGAATCAATTTAGTGTTAATTCAGTTTTGAACCTTATTAATGTTATGACCATGTTTTCTAAGAATTCAGATAGTGAAAACATGAACAATTACAATACCTAGGCGAGCATGGCAAAGAAGACTAAATTATTGTGTTATTTTAATGGCATACAAAGGAATTTAATGGCATAATACAACTGGATTCGAAAGGTTAATAAAGAAAACAGAGACTTTTTCACCATATACATAAAAATAATTTGTTATTGGGTATAGTGAAGAAAGCAATGTAATCTATGTTACTTTGCTAAGGCTGCCATAACAAAGTACCACAGACCGGGAGGCTTAAGCAACAGAAATCTATTTCCTCACAGTCATGGAGGCTGGAATTCCTAGATCCAAGTGTTAGCAGGATTGGTTCCATCTGAGAGCAATGAGAAAAGGATCTCTTCCTTTTGTACATGGCAATCTTCTCTTTGTTTGTGCATATCATCTCCATCTATACAGAGACTAAATCTCACAATTTGGGGATGAGATAAGTATGGACATCTAAATGGATGAAAACGTTTCTCTCTCTCTCTCTCTCTCTCTCTCTCTCTCTCTCTCTCTCTCTCTCTCTCTCTCCCCCTCTCTTTTAGTCTTCTAGAAAAACACCAATGTTCAGTTGAAAATAGCAGCTACTGAATTAGCTTGGGTATACACAAAAACAAACATGTGCCATCATATCAGTTTCTTGATTATTCTCTGAAGCTGAGTAAAGTTACATTTCCTCACTTATAAGTTGCAATTAAAATGTCCTTTGGGCAAAGAAAATGGGAATTTTGATAATAGATCCTTTACAGTGCATGGCTGATTCTGTTAGGTTTTGTCATCAGTCATATTTTCTAGAGTATATCAAGCGATGCATCAGATCATAATAAAAATGTACCCTATCTCATATGCATTTTGATTTGAAAAAATGGAGCTTTAAATTTATCTCCTTGGTTAGACAAGAGAGGGGAATTAAGGGGTTTTAATTAAATCACAGAAAATATAAAACAAAAAAAGTATTGATATATCATCCAATCCTAACAAGATCTTGCTCATCTCTATGCATGTCTGGCAGATAGTACAAATGTAAATTCATAAATTCCATTCAATCTTTGAACTTCTTATCAAAGAAAATGAAAAGATATTACCCGCTAAATGTCTTGCATACTTTTTAAACAGCACTGCTAAAACAGGGCATGGTATACTTATTTGTGATTTTGATGCTTCCATAATTAAAGTTTTTGATCACTTTTTGAGTTTTCTGAAAACATGCCAGAACACAGATGATAATGCAGGCTTATTTACATGGAAAGAGATAGCAACCTTAAACATGTGCTTACAAGAGGGCTCAGTTTTGCTAGCCGAAGAAACTGTATCAAAATGTTGGTCTGCCATAAAATTGTGTTTTCAAAATATGGGAGAAGAAGAATGTTCTTCTCTAATTTGAAAATACATTCAGGATAGGAATAAAGATGGTAAGAGAACAAGAATAAAACAGAAGTGTGTATGCTTTTGCCCAAAACTCTCAATGATCTTTGAAGAGGTTATCTGGAGCCTAGAAAAGAATGAACTGACTGTATTTGAGTTACTTGATGCTATGTTTTGGTTGCAAAAAAAAAAAAAAGAAAAATACTAATACTACAAAAATAAAGCAACAAACAAAAAACCCTCAAATTTTAGGAAAATAAGACTGTTTCAGAATTCAAAAAAAAAAAAAGTCATCAGAAAAGGCCAGCTAAGTTAAAAAGGACTTTCTCAGTTTCTTTTTTAAAAAATTGTCATGTATTTCAAAGCCAAATTTGATTTTGCAAGTTCAAATTAGCTCTACGTCTTGAAACCATTTTATATGAGAAAAAGGGCTAATTTATAAGGACATCCAATGCATTTAGGAGTGTTTGTAAATCATGGACAATTCAGATATCAACAGCCTATATGATGAATTTATATTTGCAAATGACCCCACTGAGAAACAGCTGGTCTACTAAAACAAGTCTCTAGGTAGAAAGTGGATGGGTATTTTTTGAAATGTGGAAATTATTATTTTTTTTTTACAAATCTAAAAATCTGTGGTGTTGGTAAGTAAATCCTAAGTATTCCATGTTCAAACACTGTTGTTTAGAACATAGTTGGCTTGATGTTTTTACACCGGACTTACAGTTAGAATCAATGTAATGTGGACTTGATAAGAACAGAGCTGCAAGTCAAAGTGGATTATATGTTTTATTGTACTCAGTTTTATCACTACATAAAAGAAAAGAAAGATATCATGAAAGCTCCAGGCATTATAGAGAAATGTTACTGAAAAAAGGAAAGAGAATAAGAAAACATAACACACTATATCATCAAACAAATAATTGTTATTACTTTTAAATTAAATGTTAGAATGTCCTATAGTCCTTTTGGATTTACATCATCCTCCTACAATGCATATGCTTATGTGTTTTAAGACTAACCAAAGCCTATAATACTGAAATATGAAATCAGGAGTTAAAATAAATTGCTGCACCAAAAGGCATTATAAAATATTAATATTATATTTTCTCATATATATCACTTATTAGTTTTACTAATTATTACTAATTACCACTGTTAACTAGCTCTGTTTTTGTTTTGTTTTGAAAAATGTTTATGTAACATAAAAATAAATGGTACACACAATAATATATAATTTCAAGTAAGCCTCTTTTTTTTTTTTTTGGAAAGAGGATCTCACTCTGTCACACTGACTAGAGAGTAGTAGCATCATCATAGCTCACTACAACCTCAAACTCCTGGGCTTAAGTGATCTGCTTGCCTTAGCTTCCTAAGTAGCTATAGGTACATGCCACCATTCCTGGCTAATTTTTCTATTTTTTTGTAGAGTTGAAGTCTCACTCTTGCTCAGGCTGGCCTTGAACTCCTGACCTCAGCAATCCTCCCACCTCAGCCTCCTAAAGTGCTAGGATTACAGGTGTGAGCCACTGCGCCTGTCCATAAGCCTCTATTATATGTTATATTAAAGCAATAACACATATATTTATACTTATTTATTTATATATTACCTTATTATGATTTATTTTGTGCGGGTTGACTCTATAAAAAGTTAATCACCTTAGATACGGACAAGTTGATTCTAAAATTTATATTAAATAGCAAAGGAACTAGAAATATCTAAAAAACGGAGGGATAGACACACAGCTCACTGGAGTAGAATAGATAACTCAGAAATAGACCCACACAAGTATAGCCAATTGATTTCTGACAAAGGTCCAAAAGCAATTAAATGGAAGTATAGTCTTTTCAACAAATGATATTGGAGCAATCAGACTTCACAATACAAAACAAACAAACTAACCAACCCCCAAAAGCTCAATATAAAGCTCACATCTTATACAATTATTATATTCAAATGGATTATAGATCTAAATGTAAGATGTGAAACTCTAAAACTTTTAAAGAAAACATGTGGGGAAATATTCATGAGCTAGTGTTAGCTGAAGAGTTCTTAGGACACCAAAACCATGATCCACAAAAGAAAGAACTGATAAATTGGACCTCATCAAGATTAAAATGTATTGTTCTCTGAAAGACTCTGTTAAGAGAATAAAAAGACAAGCCACAGACTAGGAGAATATATTTTCAGATCACCAGACCAAAAAAGAAGTTGTGTTTAGAATATATAAACAACTATCCAAACTCAACATTAAGAAAACAAACAATCCAATTAGAAATGGTCAAAGATTAAGCAGACGTTTAACCAAACAGGATAGCTGGATTAAAAGGAACTAAATTTTGTTATGTGTAGCAATGTGGATGAATCTGAAGGTCATTAAATTGCATGCAAAAAAAGAAATCTGAAAAGGTTATGTACAATATAATACCAACTCTATAACATTTTAGAAATGACAAAATTATATTAAAAATGTTATGTACTCTATAATACCAACTCTATAACATTTTAGAAATGGCAAAATAACAGAGACGAATAATAGATAAGTAGGGTTGTAGGGTTAGTAGGCAGGTGTGACTGAACAGGGGCAACATGAAAGAATTTCTTTGTTGGAATGGAATAGTTCTGTATCCTGATTATATTGATGATTACACAATATTTTTCGTTTAATATAATTTCATAGAATTACACATTCCCTCAACAAAATAAGTGCATTCAAAAAGGGTGAAATCTGAATAATGTTTGTATTTTGTTTAGTAGTATTGTATCAATGTTAATTATCCAGTTTTGATTATTATCCTATGGTTATATATGTTGGTATTGCTGGGGGAAGCTGAATGAATGGGATACAGGAACTCTCCATACAACTTTTGTGAGTGATATGTGAGTCTCAAATTATTTCAAAATAAAAAGTTGAAATAAATGAATACTAATAGCAGTGCCAGAGATAGAACTATTTTTTATAAAATTTTTTAGGAAAAGTGTGAGATCAATCGTTTTGAATACACAATGTGCCTTATAATATGAGGAAACTAAAATCCAACATTTTACAAAAAGCCTATTGGAAGACTAAAAGGAGAAAGGATGATAATTCTATAAATGTGTAAAATCATAAATGTTCACATGATACAATAATAATGATAATGTGAACAATGATAGCTAATGTTTATAAGTAACTTAATGTGTAATTCTTTCAATAAGCCAAGGGTAGGTATTATTACCACCACTTTTTAGATGAGGACACTAAGGCACATAGATATTAACTTATATAACCTTGACCACAGAGCTTGTTAATGATCTCACTGGGATTGTTCATCCAAGGTGGACTGGCTCTGGAATCTATAAAGAATTTAGAAGAATGTGTAAAATAAAATTCTGAAAGGTAAAGAGAACACAGTGCCAACAGAAGGTAATAGACACTCTCTACATTTTGGTGTATTTTCCCTTTGATATGTGTGCTTTCATGTATTCACTGATTTTTTAGTAAATAAAATACTGACTGGACATGTATGATGTTCCAATTTTTCTTCTAGGAATGTGGACTACAGCGCTGAATGAAGGATGCAAAGTTCCTGCCTGCATGGGCCTCATAGACTAGTGGGGGAAGACAGTCAATACAAATAATGAAAAAGAAAGAATAAGAAAATTTCAGGTGGCAAGTCCTAAAGTAAAGGATTGAGCTTACCAGGGAGTTGTCAGAGAAGGCTTCTCTGAGGAGACAAATGACTCTTGGGCAGAGCCCTGAAAGATGTGAGGGAGTGAGCCATGGGAATTTCCTGGCCAAGGACTAAGGCATTTGGGATAAAGGACATTCCTTCTGCAATTGTCTGAGTGCTGGGACTAGATCCAAGGTCTTCAAGGAGGCCATTGTGGATGGAATTGGGAGAAGAAGATGGCACGTGGTAAAGAGTTGCCCGGAGTCCTACTGCCCAGCTTATGCAGAAGCTCTCTCTATACAACCACCACCTTCCATTCCACTCTTCTTCTATTTCTTGTTTGTTTAATTGTTTGTTTTAGTCAAGGAATTTAGTTTCCTTTATCCAGGAAGATCCCAATGTGCAGATGATATTGCTCTGTCCATTCCCCTTCACCTCTCATCAGGGAAATTCCTTTGGGTGTATTTGAAAGAGGCATTCTAATGGGCACCCTCGCTGGGATGAAGTCCAGCCCAGCCTTGAGGGGGCTCAAGCGAGCTGGCATCTATCCTGACTCCTGACTCTCAGTCATCCCAGCAGAACAAGTGGCACCTCAACCCCAAAACCTCCTCTACTTGTTCAAGAAGAAACAGAGGCCTCTAAGGCAGCTGGTGAAGGGTGTGGCTGAACTCTTCTGCCACCTTGTGACTGATTCCATTTCTCCCTTCCCATCAGATGCATGCTTCTCTAGAAACTCCTGGAATAGGAATTTAATTTTCAAAAGAAGCTCATGACAGAATCAAAGAATATGGGGGTGAGAAGCCACAAAGAACTTTTCAACATACATCTAAGTTCAAAGATGTGCTGAGCTAATGCAATGGAGGGTGCATAGTGAAAAACAGGTCTGGAGGACCAAGTGTATTTTATGAGTGCCTAAGAAGAAGGGAGCACAAAGAATTAAGGTTAGGTGTGGGAACGATGAACAAAGGGAGTAAATGGCAACATCCGCTATGCACCATCCCACCTTGTAGTTCCACGTGATTGTCTGTGTCTTCTGGATGACAAGCACTCAAGCTCCAGTGATTCCAATATCTCCTTCCTCTATAAATCCACTGAAAATCAAAACTTCTGCACATGTGTGGTCTCCTAACTTGTTGGGAAATATATCTGACTGACCATAATCAATTCCCTTTCCAACAACAACATATTACAACCAACCCTCACTGTCCCCAAACTTATCCTGACCTACTTCATGAGGAAATCTAGGCAATTTTATTAATATAAGCTCCTTTAGTGCTTATTCCTTATACTGTTCAAGGTTGATGCCTAGATCCAGCCTCTCTGCATGTTAGCATTTTATTAAGTACAAATACAACTTCTCACCACCACATCCCATCACCAGAAAGACAGCAATTTTTCTTCAGGTTATCTTGGTGTAAGATAACCTCTGCGCAAACCCATGCCCTGAATATACTCAGCACTTCCCTGTATTGGCACTAACAACAATGCTCTTGTCACATATTTCCCATTGTGTGGCGTACTGTTTCATAAGTTAGAAGACAGATATACAATTCCAGAGCTGATAGGAGACTATGGTAAAGTTAATCAAAGTGTCATTTTAAAGCAAACAAACATGGAGCCTGAATACTTCTTGGTGATGGCACTGGCACCGTTATTCTTTGATCCTGTCATATTTTGAAGCAGAAAGTACACCTTAAGAAAAAATCTATTATAAATTATGAGATTTCAAAGAAATTTCAGTATCAAGCAGGGCCATTATAGTGGTATCTCCAGTTTTATTACACAATGATGAATCGTCTATGCCTTTGGGAGATTTTTTTGGCTAAAAGGTTTGAGAAGGACTTGTGAGTTGGAAGCAAAAAATTCCATCCTGATCATAACAGCAATATGGATAAACTAAAAACTCATCAGACAGCTGAAGATACAAAGTAACCTAAATGAATTAAATTTCAGAAATGACAAACTATTCCTAGGAGCATAGAGTCCCATTGCTACTTTAATCCTTGGGGGCAATCTAGAAGTAAGAACAATCTCCCCATGGATGGCTTTAATGAGAAGCCAAACTATTAACTAATTTTTATCGACTCCCTATTGTTTAGCATGACAGATTAGAACACTGAGGAGTATGAAAGAAGGCAAAATCCATCCAGCTCATCAATCTTTCAGGGCTTTCACTGTCTGGGAGTAACACACCAATACCTGACAGCAGGGCAAGGAAGATGAAGAGTCATGGACTCTTCCCTGAGTGCAAGGTTGTGGCTAAGAGAAGGCTGGTGTAGGGCAGGAGAGCTGAGAAAGATCCCCTTAGGTGCAGAGATCTTTCCCGAGTGCAAGGCAGCAGCCTTCAAGGGCTGTGAACATAGAAAGAACTGGCCAAGACCCTCCCCAGGTGCACAAAAGCTTCACTGAGTGTGCTGCTGTGGCCTGACAAAGACTAGAGACAGAGAATTAGGAAGAAGAGCAATCTCCTGAGGCTCAAAGATCCAGGAACAGAGCTGGAGAGTAAAGAAAACTCCCCGTTGAACTACAACAACAACAACAACAAAACTGGCAAGTAGGTTTAAAGGAAAGAGATAAAATACAAAGGGGAGAGGGGAGAGGACAGAGAGAGAGACAGATAGAGAGATTGATTTCCCATATTCATAAAACAAGCAGCTGGACCTAATGCATAGAGAGATATTTGAAGTCTCACTGGTCTTAAATTTGAAGCTCTCCTTAAAGGAATGTCTTTCTCTCACCCTCAAAATATGTGAAGCCATCCGTGTGGAGCTGATTTTAAGTATAGTTGCAAACAATTTAAAATCTAACTTAATTTCATATTAGATTGTCTCAGTCTCACACATTATTGGTCTAATAGAAGAAGGAATGTACCTTTTTCTGGGAGTAAATATTGTTTACTTCGGTCTCTAATTTTAAACACACATTGTCTCCCACACAATAAAAAAATGTTAAAAAACATGAGAAAAAATATAAAAATGTGACCCATGGACAAGCAAGAAAACAATCACAAAAAGAAGACTGAGAGATATGCTGGATGTTTGAATTGGCAAACAAAGGCTTTAAAATAACTATGATAAAAGTGTTTAAGTGCATAGTGAAAAGGGTGGACAACGTACGTGAACAAATGAGGGATTTCAGAAAAAAATATAGATAGCTATAAAAATGTCAAATGGAAATGATATCACAGAAAAATACAATATCAAAATGAATAATTCATTCAATGAACTTAATAGCAGACTGAATACAGCATCAGAAGAATGGCTAGTGAGCATAAAGATACTTCAGTGAAAAGTATCTAAACTGAAGAAAGGGCTAAAGTGCACTCGAGAGTTATGAGGCAATATAATAGACAGAGAGATGATAGTTAGATAAGTAGATAACATTTGTAATTGGAGACACAGGACGACAAGAGAGAGAATAAGACAGAAGAATTAGTTGAAGTGATAATGGCCAAGAATTTAGTAAAAATGGTAAAATGTATTACCCTGCATACCCAATAAGCTCAGTGAATCCCAATCAGGATAAATACAAAGAAACTCACACCCATACTTATTATTGTCAAACTGCTGAAAACCAAAGATAAAATCTTTATTGTAGTTGAGTTGGAGAGAATATTACAAGCATGAAATGACAATAAGAATGATGTCTTATTGCCAGAAGACAATGGAATAGCATCTTTATCCTTTAATTTATTTAACTTTTTAAAATTGACAGATCACATTGTATGCATTTATCATGTACAGTATGCTGTTTTGATATATACACACACACATATATACCCCCCACACACGCACGTGCACACACACACCTTGTCAAATGTTTAAATGTAGCTAAGAAATAAATGCATTATCTCACATAGTTATCATTTTTGTGGTGAGAACTCTTCACATCCACTCTCTCATCATTTTTTCAATAATACAATATATTGCCATAAACTATAGTCACCATTATGTACAATAGATCTCTTGAACTTATTCCTCCTGTAATTAAATATCCTTTAACCAATGTTTCCTCAATGCACCCTTCCCCCAAACCTCTCCAGCCTCTGGTAATCACCATATTATTCTCTATTTCTATGGGATTAACTTTTGTAAATTCAACAAGTGAGTGAAACATGCAATATTTGTCTTTCTGTGCCTGCCTTATTTCATTCAACATAATGTTTTCCATCTTCATCTGTGTTGTTACAAATGACTGCATTTCCTTCTTTTTATGGCTGAATGGTATTCCATTGTATCTATATACTACATTCTTTTTATCTATTCTTCTATCATTGGGCATTTAGGTTGATTCCATATCTTGGCTGCTGTGAATAGTACTGCCATGAACATAGGAGTGCAGATTTCTTTTGGATAACCTGATATCGTTTTTTAAATATGTTGATAGTGGAGGGATTACTGGAAATTTTAGTAGTTCTATTTTTAATTTTTTTGAAAAATCTCTACATTGTTTTTCAGAATGGGTGTCACAATTTACCTTCCCACCAACAGTGTATAGCGGTTTCCTTTTCTCTACATCTTTGCCAGCACTGTCTCTTCCCCTTCGGTTTTTTGATAATAGCTACTCTAACTGGAATAACAGAATATGTCATTATTGTTTTGATTTTCATTTCCCTGATGATTAGTGAAATTGAGCCTTTTTTTTCATATACTAGTTTGCCATTTGTATATCTTCTTTTGAGAGTCTTTTGCTCATTTTTTAGTCTGATTATTGGTCTGTTTTTCTATTGAGTTGTTTGAGTTTCTTATAAATTCTGAATAATAACCCCTTGTCAGATATATCATTTTCTAATATTTTCTCCTATTCTATATGTTGTCTCTTTATCCTATTGATTGTTTCCTTTACTGTGAAGAAGCTGTTTGGTTTGATGTAATCATGTTTGTCTATTTTTGCTTTGTTGCCTACACTTTTTTTTGTTTTTTTTTTTTTTGTTTTTTTTTCCTTTTATTTTTTTTTGTTCATTACTTTATTTTTTATTTTTTTTTAATTTATAATATGACATATATTTGAAAAATTGTTAATATTTAAACATGATACTACAATTGATTTTTCTATCACAGATTACAAATCAGTTGATACATTA
>CAUYRT010026364.1:0-12683 GCA_963574885.1 Lepilemur ruficaudatus | reverse complement strand
TTATAAAGCCACCGATGCCACTCCAGTGGTAACCCATTGACCCAATAATCAATGAATGCAGAACCCTCATGACCCAATCACCTCTTAAGGGACCCACCTCTCAATACTGCCACATTAGCAACTAAGTTTCAACGTAAGTTTTGGAGAGGATAAACATTCAGACCACAGCAGACTTCAAGGTATGATTGTGGAGGGACACAGTCCAGCCCATAACAGGGGTCAAGAAGCCAGACCCTGGGGCCCGGCTGCCTGGGTGCCAGCTCTGTGGGGCCTTAGGCAAGTTACTTAACTATTTTGTTCCCCCATTTCCACATGTATAAAATGGGCTTGATAACAGTGACTACTTTATGACACTGTGGTAGGATTAAATTAGCTAAACAGTAAAATGTTTAGCCTCCGGCATAGAGGAAATGCCGTACAAATGTTAGCTGTTTTTACTATTATTATTACAACTACATCACGTCGGTGTTTTACTTTTATGGAATCACCTTTTCCAAGCAGAAATTTTAAAAAGTAATGAGAACTAAAGCAATAACAATGCTACCACGCATTGATCTCAATGAGCATCAGGCAGAGGCCAAGCGCTTTCCAGGACTCATCATCTTGGATCTCAAAGATGCTGTGGTCTCAGAATGGTCTCAGTTTTTAAAAGGCCAAGATTTGTGGGGGGCAGGCCCCATCTTGACATGTAAGGAAAATCCTAGAAAAAATCAAAATCCAAAGCTGCTGCTTGATCATAGTTAGGACAGGTGCTAACTATGATCTGTCTTTGTCCCTTCAGGCTGCTATGACAAAATGCCATAGATAGGGTAGCGTATAAGCAATGGAAATTGATTTCTCACAGTTCTGGGGGCTGGGAAGTCCAAGATCAAGGCACTGGCAGATGTGATGTTGTGAGGGCTCTCTTCCTCATAGACATCTTCTCACTCTAATCTCACATGGTGGAATTAATTGATAAGGGGTCCCCAATAGGGCCTCTTTTATAAGGGTCCTACTTGCATTCATAAGGGCTGTACCCCTGTGACCTAATCACCTCCCAAAGGCTCCACCTCCTAATACCATCAATTTGGGGGTGAGGATTTCAACATACGAATTTGAGGGATACATAAACATTCAAACCATAGCGTGGTCTCAGGATCGTTGCTAATTCTTAGAAGCAGGCAGGAAAGTACAGAGGCGAGAGCATGTCTTGGAGACAGACTTCGAAAGGCTTGCAGTCCCAGGCCACTTCTGGCCAGCTCCCAGCTGCCTACAACAGGGTCAGCGAGGGAGACACACCCTGAAGATGCTGTCATCTCTCGCCCTAGAGGTGGAACCAGCCTCTCAAGTTTCTACCACTCAAGTTTCATGCACAGTGGTTCATTATATCGGGGTCAGCTATTCATACCATCATGTGTTCCTAAAGCAAGAATCACTCTCCCCCAGAGAGGTAGTGTTCTGTGAACCCTTAATCCAATTCTTTTCCTTCTCAAACCACATTGCCATGTAATGTGCTCCCTTTGGAGCTGAGCACACAGTAGGCACAAGAGAAAGATCTGAAGCTCAGTAAAGGAGAAGGGGCCAGGCTGGGAGCAGGGCAAAATGCAAACAGAAGGCATTTGCCATCCTCCCCCTAGGCCCAGATAAGCCTACCAAGTCTTACAGCCTCAGAAAGAGAAATCTTTAACCCAATTATGTCAAACCCCACAGGATACATTTGATCCGGGAAAAATATCATCTCTGGCAATCATAAAGAATATTAAGGTATTAGCAGCCATCATTTTAGAATTGCATTGGAAGGGGAGCCGGAAATAATTGCTCTTCAGTTGCTCAAAAATCAGCAGTAAAAGAAATTTACATTAGTGTATAAATTACCCTTCCAGCAATATAAATTAGGATTTTATGCCGCCTAATGACAACAGTACAGGCCCTGGCTGTGCTAAGCAGAGATTTCATGGAGAAGGGAGAGGCAATACTCTGAATCCAGCAGGCACCTGGGCCCAAGTGCTGAGCTGGGGAGCAGAAGTGATTTGAATCTGACTGTCCCCCGCCTGGAAGCCAGCCCTGCTAGAAGATTCTCCAACTCAGGAGAGCTCTAGGGAGGCAGGCAAACCTCTTCAAAGCCCTGCCCAGGCTCTGCAGAGAACAAAAGTAATTTGCCTCCCTCCTCCCAGGCGCACACACAGCTCTCCCCAAGCCCTCTCTTGGAAACTGAAGCTCTGGATTTACTTGCAAGGCTGCTATGTTATCAGCACTTTTGTTATGAATGTTCAGGGACTGGAGCTGCAGTTTTTCAGCTTTGAGGCAGGGCAGGCTAAGCAGTTCAGAATCGTGGACTATCTTTGCTGGAATGAATGGGTGCGGGGAGGCTCCTCCATGGGCAAGAGACAGAAGCCAGAGGCAACTTCATTCCAAAGTGCAGGTGCATGAAAGTCTGCCACTGGCAACAGGGATGGAGGGTCCAGGAGCCCAAATAGTGTGTGTGTGTGTGTGTGTGTGTGTGTGTGTGTGCGTCTCCCCACCCACCTCTCGGGTCTGTCTGCCGCTGTGTGCTGCCTTATTTCTCTCCCACTGCATAGACTGACTTTCCCCATTCATCCAAGGAAGATGACTGCCAACAGCTTGTACTCACTTCATCCCAGATTAACGACTCCTGAAAAACAAAAAGAAAAGCAAACCAAACACACGTAACAAACGGAGCTATTGTCTCATCTCTGTCGGAGGGAGGCCATCTGATTGGCTCTTCTTGGTTACACGCCCACCCCCTGGGCCAATCCCTGTTGAGAGCGGATGGACTATTATGATAAGCCAGGCTTGGGTCACGTGTTCACTGCTGGTTTGGTGCAGTGGTGGCAATGATGGATTTGCAGTCGCACGGCAACCATGGAGAAAGGGAGAACAGTTCTCCCAAACGAAGCAGGGGTGCTGGGTCCTCTAGCGAGGGGCTTGTTCAAGGAGCCCCAAGAATCAGTGTTGAAGCCAGAAGCAGGAGCCCTGCCCACTCCAGGTGGTCCTGAGCGCTTTCTCGGGGCAGCGCCCCAGGGAGGGACTCGGAGTTTGGGGGCAGGGGCTGATCTAGGGACGAGGACGCCTCGGCATGTTCATCTCTCAAGCATTTAGAGACAAGAGTCCAAGTACCACTCTGTGGCAAAGAGCAAATGGAGCACAGTGGGCCATGAAATGCAGCCCTGCGCCTGGGCAGGCCTGAACGTCTGGGGTTTTCAACAGCTCCCCAAGAGATTTCAACGCATAGCCAGCTGGGAAGGCCCTGGGTTAAAACATTTGCTCTTCAGAACAGTCCTGTTCAAATTGCAGAGGAGGGAACACAGTAAGATGTCAAGGTCACATTGCACAAGCAAGGGGCCACGGACATGTCTGGAGACTGGGGTTGTGTCATGTGGTTTCTTGTGGGATCCGTGGTACTAATGGGTTAATCCCTGGACTCGGAGACTCCCAGCCCCTTCCAGGAAGGGGTTACTTAGTGGCCAACCCCATTTAAGAGGAGTCGTGGCCGAGGCGGCAGTAAAGCCCACAGATCTGGACTCCCTCCCCAGTGTGTTTCCAGCAACCCAGCCCAAAGAGAGATGGCAGCAAAGGTGGCCGCTCCAGCCTTGCTTCCTTGCCTTGCCGTTACTGTGCATTCCTGATTTAACCTGTGACTTCCCTTCCCCTTCACGGTGGGACGCAGGGAGCCCGGGTGCTGCTCCCTGAATCGAGGGATCAGGGCCAGGAAGAATCTGGGTCCATGTCTGTTTGTTCTTGCTGTGTTGGGTTCTTACCACCCCCGTGGGATTGGGAGCCCCTTGAAGGAACCCAAAGTTGCCATGGGATTGTGGGGAAAGCGTGCCCCCAGGAAGGAAGAAGAAGAGGGTTTGGTGCCTGGGTTGCTGTTTGCAAGCTGTGTGAGAGCATCCCTGTTACTAAAGATTCTAGAACCTCTGTCTTCTCATCTGCAAATTGGAGGCAATGGGCCCCTCCTCCCAGAGCAGAGGTGAGCAGTAAGAGTTGAGTAAGGAAGCAGCTTGTATAACGACCGAGCACAGCACCAGCCTCATCGAAGGCCCCAAGAAAAGGGGCGGCCTCTTGCATCTTACCTCCCCTAGAGGCCAAGGCCAGCTCTCGCCCTCTCTGAATCCCCCACAGGCCGAGAACCAGGCCCAGACTGACGGGTTGATTAATTAATGTGCAGGCCAGGTCTCCACCAGGATGTTCTCTGACGATAAAAATCTCTGGAGAATGAAATGTTATGTGTCACTTGTCAACAAAGCCCAGCACTTTTCAGTGAAATAAGCATCTCATTCAGGAAAAACTTAATTAAAACTGCTGTTGGCACTCAAGTGATTTGCACCACCGCTCCCAGCCTCCACCCGGCGGTTCCCTGGAGAGACACCAATTATCTCCCGGGGATGTTGTGAAATCCTCAAAATACTCCTCTAAACAACATGAATCTTTAATACATTTTAACTTAAAAAAAAAAAAAAGAATCAGATCACACAGCATTTTTTCCAGGAAAAAAACCTCCAAAGTTTGGAGTGGAGTGAAATCTAGAAGAAATGGAAGGTTCTTGCAACTAGGCCTTGGCAGGCATGGATTTTTACTGCAGGATTTCAGCAAATGCTGGTTGCAGGCCCACTGTGTGCTGGCCTCTGGGCAAAACCCCAGGCCTACTCTTTTCCCCTTTTACTTGAGAGGAAGTAGGTTTGGTAAACAGAGACAGAGAAATGGAGCTCTTGGTTTCTCTGCCCTCAGCAGCTAAGCCTGAACTATCAGCCTCTTGCATGAACTCAGAATTGGCAAATGCCCCTCACCTCTGCCGTCTCCACTCCCCGGAATCTCAGCTCCTCTGGTCCTTGTTCTTCCACAGTGCTCTTGCCTTTAAACAGATAGTTTCTGTATTTTTTCTAATTTTTCTTGTTCTTAGAAAGACTTTTTTTTTGAGACAGAGTCTCACTCTGTCACCCTGGGTGGAGTGCAGTGGTGTTGTCATAGCTCACTGCAACCTCAAACTCCTGGGCTCCAGCTATCCTTCTGCCTCAGCCTCCCAATTAGCTAGGCCCACAGGTGCATACCACGACGGTTGGATAATTTTTCTATTTTTAGTAGAGATGGTGTCTCACTGTTGCTCAGGCTGGTCTCGAACACCTGACCTCAAGTGATCCTTCTGCCTCTGCCTCCCAGAATGCTAGGATTATAGGTGTGAGCCACCAAGCCCAATCCTTAGCAAGACTATTGACCTGTCACATACTATTCCACCTTTCCAGATGTGCAGGTTCAAAATTATGTATTTGTGCCCATGAAATACAGTCCTGAGTTGAAATGGGATAAATTCACCCATGCATTCATTCAACAAATATTTATGATATGACATTTGATCTCTCTTGCCCATCACTTTGTGGGAAAAAGGATGTCTCTCCATCAGAGAGTGAACACTGAGCCCCCAGTTATTACAGCAGACCGAGTGTCCATCCTCCTCACTACTGTAGAACCAGCTGCCCTATACTTGTCAAGTTTTCAGTTTCATTTTGCCCTTTGTGACCCTAGTTCTTTTCTAATCTGCCTTCAAGGCTCTTTGTGACCTGGTTGCCTCTAGATCAATAATGCATTGTGTAGGAATGGTAAATACCTGGCATAGATGTTATTATATCTATTTCTGTACCCATGACAGGCAACACTAATCAATCATAGGAATTTTTCCCTCTGAGGTAAGGTCTGGCCTCAGAATCACATTCAGCACAGTGCTCCAATCAGCCACTACCAGTCAATCATAGAAAGCAAGATGAACCATGTTTGCCAGCCCCAGGTTAGAGAAATTGCTCTTACCCCATCCCATTCCATACCCTAAGGTACCACCCAGAGTCTGTATCTGACCCTCAGTTCTGGCTCCTGGTACTTGACACTGTCTCCTCTCACTTACACTGTGCTTTATGCTATGACTGAGGATGACACCCAGACTCCAAGCCTTCAGCTCGCTGTTGGTCGCTTGTTTCCCAGTCTTAGTCCAGGCTCACCCTGCCCTGGAGACAGTGTCCGTCCTGCACTCTCTGCCAAGCTCATTGCCAGCTTCTCGTCCTTCATCCAGAGCCCCTCCCTCTCTTCCCAGCAGTCTCAGCACCATCCAATTCACTGCACTGCCTTGAAGACTGAGCTATAAACCAGAGCTTCAGACTGGTCATACTTGAACCACAGATCAAGAGGTCTGACTTCTAGTCCCAGCTTTGCCTCTATTCTTGTGACCTCAGGTGAGCACTCTCCCTGTCTAGGCCTCCATATCTTCCTATGGAAACTGAAGAGTTTAAACTATATCCAGGATGGCAAATACCTGGCAAGCATGCTGCTGCTTCCTATTCCCGAGTCCATGACAGACATCACTAATCAATCCTGATGTTCATTCCCACTGAATTCAGATGCACTAACCCAGAGCTCCAGGAGACCACTCCAAACAACAGGAGTAGCACACAGAATAAAATTTATTGGCCATCTGAGTGCTATCAATATCCCAATTGTTTTGTCCCTGCAGCTATTTAAAACCTTCTTCGGTCTCTTTTTTTCTCTATGTTTTTTTTTTAATTTCAGATTATTACACGGGTACAAATGTTTTGGTTACATAAATTGCTTTTGTGTTATTTGGGTCAAAGTTATAACCTCCAGTCTCTTTAAAATCTTAGCTCTAGGCCAGGTGCAGTGGCTCATACCTGTAATCCCAGCACTTTAGGAGGCCAAGGTGGAAGGATCACTTGAGGCCAGGAGTTTGAGACCAGCCTGGGTAACACAATGAGACCCCATCTCAGCAAAAAAAAAAAAAAAAAATAAGAAAAATTAGCAGGGTGTGGTGGTACATGCCTGTAGTCCCAGCTACTCAGGAGGTTCAGCAAGGAAGACCCCTTCAGCCTAGCAGCTCAAGGCTGTAGTGAGCTATGACTGTGCCACTGCACTCTAGCCCCAGGTGATGGAGTGAGACCCTGTCTCTGAAACAAAAACAGAAACTCTCAGCTCTCTAGCCATTCCCCCTTGTGTATTTGCAGCAGGCAGAACAATGGCCCCACAGTGATGTCCACATATTTACCCATAGAGCCTGCCTCACAAGACAAAATGGATTCTGCAAATGTGATTAAGTTAAGGGTCACATGATTATCCTGGATCACCCAGTGGGTTCACTGTAATCACAGGGTCCCTATTAGAGGGAGGCAGGAAGAGCAAGGCCAGAAGAGAGAGAAAAAGCAGAAGCAGAGGCCAGAAAGGAGATGAGATGCTTGAAGGGCTGGCTCTGAAGATAGAGAAAGGGGCCACAAGCCAGGGAACGTAAGTAGCCTCTAGAAAAAGTCCAAGAAATGGACTTTCCCCTAAGCCTCCAGAACAACTTCCAAACCCTGACTTTAGACTTCTGACCTCCAGAACTGTAAGAGAATAAACTTACATTGCTTTAGCTACTAAGTTTGTGGTCATTTGTTACAGCCGCAAAAGGAAACTGATACAACCTCCTACTGCCACGTCCCCACCTCTGCATCCTGTGCTGCGATGCTGCTTCTTCCCTGCCATCCGCCCCCTGCAAGGCTCAGCACATCTGTTTGGAGAACACATGTGCTCACACCTGACTCCACAGGCATCCAGGCGTAAGCTCTGCCGTGACCACCAGCAGACTATGGGCCCCACGGGGAGAGAGCTGCACTTTTCACCCTTATGCATCCATGTTGCCTGGCAACAGGAAGATACCCACGGAGACCAGCTTTGCACACATCTGCGTGTGAATCTTGGCTCTGCCCCCTTCCTAACTGTGCTGCTTTAGAGATTTTGCTTCCTCATCTGTCAAACCGGCAGAGCAACAGCACCCATGGGGAGACGCCGAGGATTTAATGAAATGACGATATTCAGTAGCCCCAAAGGTCCAGGACTCAAGGAATCTGTAATCTTCCTGAGCCACCAACATGAGTCACTCATATCACAAGGTCCGGCCTTCCGCCCAGCACAGCCCCACAGCCACCCTCCTCTGTCGTGTTGCTCTGCCTTGATTCTTAATCCTCTTGGTGAGCCTGGGAGATAGACATTCGTGATCCCATTTGGCAAAGCGAAAACTGGGGAAATTGCTCATGACCTTGAGCATACCATCTCAAGATCATAAAAGGAAGCGTTTACAGCCCCAAACACTAAAGCCAGACTGTCTGGTTCAAATCTCACCTCCACTACTTATTAGTTACAAACCTCGGGCAACTTACTTACACTCTCTGTGCCACGATTTCTCCTTCTTTAAAAACAGGAACAATAGTTGTGTCTACCCCATAGGCTGGTCGTGAGAACTCAGTGGGCGTATACATAGCAAGCACTGAGAATGCACGCATTCTGCATGTGATTAAGGCCCAGGGGCTGTTGTGTGGAGTCACCTGACCAATGACAGATTACAGATAGCCTCCAGCCCTAAACCCCGGGGTTGTGTGCACATCCTGATCTGTTGGACACCCAGCCATTTCCAACAGTGATGAATGCAGGGCTAGCTGAGCTCCACAAATGCATCAAAGTCCACCCTGGGCCTCAGCTGCAAGGAAGACAAGCGGCCTGAGCCTTGTCTCTCTGTCCCCACTCGCCTCAGTCCCCAGCTGCTGTTATCGGCAAGGCCACATTCCCTCCATGGCTCAAAATGTCATCTTGGAGCCAGACTGCCAGCTGCAGAGAGCTAACAGAATCCTCCCTGATGTGGAGTGGAATGGCCTTTGCCAGATGTCATATGCCAGCCAAGGCCCCTGAGCCAATACCCTGGAGACCGGCCCACCCACAACTCTCACCACTGACCTCAGGGGGCTCCAGCTCTTACTGTTTCTTACCTTCTTACAAGCCTCTCCCACAGCTGCCTCCTGTCACCCAGGGCATGATGGACAGGAATGAAGACCCAGGGACACATGAAGCACTAACCCCTCACAGCAGGACCCAGGAGTCCCAGGCGTGAAATCCTGCAACAGAGATCTGCCCTAGAGCTGATAGGGTCTCACTTCCCCTCCTGGGCTTGGATCCCTGAGAGGGCAGGGACCCTCCTTCATGTCACACTAGATACAGGGTCTGTTGTACACAATGAGCGCAATAAATGCTGGATGAGTGGATGGAAGGATGGGTAGATGGATGGATGGATGGATGGATGGAAGGATGGGTAGATGGATGGATGGATAGATGGATGGATGGATGGAAGGATGGGTAGATGGGTGGATGGATGAATTAAAGGACAAGTGTGCAAATAAATGAGGGAATGTATGTAATATCTGCTTCCAGACATTTGTCTTTGAGTGTGAGTGGGCTTCCTGCCCTCTTTCAGCCTGACCTCCTAAGAAATAAATCATTTTGTGTCCAGATGGAAAAAAAGCTTGAGACTTCAAGGAAACGGTGTGTGAGATATTTGGGCTTGGGGAATAAGGTAGGGGGAGGACCCAAACCCATAAATTACACCATGAGGCCAATGCTGTCCCTGAGGATGACACGAACCCCAAGTCTGACACTGCCTGTTTCCTGAGTAACTGTTGACTCCATCAGGGACCTCATAGTTGCCACCCAGATTCTCAGGGAAAGCAGACTTGGTCCCCAAAAGCAGGAACCTCAAAGCCATGACTTACCTCGCATCCCAGGCCAATCCCCAGGCTTGGGCTTCCTCATCCACCAAAACAACTGGAAGAGCCAGGAAGACCTGTGCCCAGCTTGAAGAGCCAGTCTAACTTGTGCTCCCAGTCCTGCTTCACCCACAGCTCAGCCAGCTCTGAGGGCCTCAGGATGGGAACCCAGAAAAACCCACATAAAGTGCCCTTTAAAAAACTCCAGTCACTCTTAAATGGGAAAATGGGAAGCAGGATCTATAGAGATGAAGAATTTAAGCTCCGGACTCCAAATAACCAGCCTAGCTCTACCTCCTACTGGCTGTATGATCTTGGGGAAGTCACCAACTCTGCCTCAGTTTCCCTGTCCACAAAATGTGTTTAATTCCCAGCTCATGAGGCCGTTTTAGGGATTATGTGCTAGGAACATACCCACGTGCCACTGCAGGGGAGGGTACCTCACCTCTGCGCCCCACACTCACAACTTGCCCCATGCGTCTCTTCCCTTGGGCTGTTCCTGCTCTGCAGCCTTTACAGTAAAACTATAATCATAATAAACATGGCACATTCCTGAGTCTTGAGAGACATTTTAGCAAATTATCAGCCCTAAGGAGGGGTCATGGGAAACCCCAAATTTGCAACTGGTGGCCAGAGCCTGGGTAACTTGGGGATGCCAGAGACTTATGGCTGGGATGTGACATGCAGCAGTCACATGGGCTGAACCCTTTACTTGCTGGGTCTGCACTAACTGCAGGTAGTCAGTGTCAGGACTGAGTTGAGTCGTAGCCCACACTGCTGGTATCAGAGAGTGGGAGCGGAAGTACAGTGGCAGGAGCGTGGAGCAGACAGGAGCTCGTCAGACAAGGAGAGAGCAGTTCCGGGTCTGGGGCGTGGGGAGGACAGAGAGCTCCTAGCTGAAAGTCAACTCTCCCCTCCTCCCCAGCCCTGCTGCTCCCTCCCAGCCTCCCCCACTCCACCTCTCTAAGTCCCAAAAAACAGAAAGACTGGAAGGGAAGAGACGTGGCCATGCCAACCGCAGGCCCCTTTGCCCATCCCAAGTCAAGGAGAAGCCCCCAGGCCCCTGCCTCATTTTTCTGCCCTGCTGTCTGCAGCCGTCCTTTGTCCAACCCGCAGACTAGGTCGGGAACCGAGCCAGGGAAGACGAATGGCACGAGCCCTCCCAGCAACCTGACAGCACTCGGGAAGAAGATCTATTCCAAGGAAGATCTGTTCCATGATAAATTCCCCCCGAGAGGAAAACTCTCTTTAAGTGTTAATCGCAGAATCCATAAGAAAAAAAGTTTCCTGTGAACAAAGCACATTCCTGAGGGGCCACTTTTGCCTCGTGCTCTGCAGTTACGACCCTCCAAGGAAGGCTGTCTGCCCATCAATCGCTGGCTTCAAGAGAGCAGAGGGCCTGAGTTTGACAGAACAGGACAAACATCTTTCAGCCAGACAGGCAACGGGGACAGGAGTCGGGAGTGGAGGCCCCCGTAGCCAAAACTGCACAATGCAAAGTGGGTCCGGGAGACCTGACTTTAAAACCTCAATCTGTTCTCTGCCAGTTGTGTGACCTCGAGCAAGTCGGTCCTTCCCTCTGCCTTGGTCCCCACCGTCTCCAACTGAGGGCAGCGTTATAACTCAGGGTTCTTAAAGGATAAAATAAAATGATGCACACTGGGATTCCTGGCCCAGAGGAAATAATCAGTCACACATGCACCCCATATAGCACCTAGCTCAGCGCTGTTCCAAGCAAGCCCCATGTGGGAAACACTCTGAAAACACAGATGCCCAGGCCCCAACATCACAGATTCTGAGCAGGGGCCTAGGTGTCTATTTCCAAAGGGCTCTGCAGGAAAGCACTGAAGCAGCTGATGAGCTGGTCCACAGTGTCGTGACAGCTGAGAGATGACTGTAGATAGTAACCCGGGGGCACGGGGCTGGGGGCAGGAAGGGCGCTCTGCCCACACTGTTACAGCTGACCCTGGAACAACGCAGGGGTTAGGGGAACCAACCTCCAAACAATTGAAAACTTGTGACTTCCCCAACACTTAACTAGTAATAGCCTACAGTTGATCAGAAGCCTTACCGATAACATAAACAGTGGATTAACACATTTTGTAGGTTATGAGTATTACATACTGTATTCTTCAAGTAATCTAGAGAAAAGAAAGTGTGATTAAGAAAACCACAAGGAAAACATATTTACCCTTCATTAAGTGGAAGTGGATCATCATAAAGGTCTTCATCCTCCTTGTCCTCACTTGAGTAGGCTCAGGAGGAGGAGGAAGAAGAGGAAGGGCTGGTCTTGCTGTCTAGGGTTACAGAGGTAGAAGAAAATCCCCACACAGGTGGACCCGCGCAGCTCAAGCCTGTGTTGCTCAAGGGTCAACAGTATTTATCTTTTGGTATTCCAGAACAATCACATCTTCCTTTCACACCTTTTGTGACCAAGCTGGCTAAGGTACCTGCCTCTAGTTTCAAAACACTTCCTGCCATATTTGCTGACTTGTGCAGATTTCTAGGTCAGAGGTTCCCAAACTTGAGCACATTATCAGCATCACGTGGGGTGGGGGAAGTGAGCTGGTTAAAGCACAGATCACTGGACCCCACCCCAGAGGGTCTGATGCAACAGCATTTGCATTTCTACCGGGTTCTCGGGGTGGTGCGGGGGCTGCTGGTCCAGAGATCACACTGCCCCACCTCAACGAAGGAGCATCCATGCCTCACGATGGTGAGCCCTGCTCTAAATGCCTTCTGCCAGAATATCCTCCCTCGCACCCATCTCCGCGGCCTCTAATTCCCCCATTCAAAATGTTTAAATTGGGCCACGCACGGTGGCTCACGCCTGTAATCCTAACACTCTGGGAGGCCGAGATGGGAGGATTGCTTGAGCTCAGGAGTTCGAGACCAGCCTGAGGAAGAGCAAGACCCCATCTCTACTAAAAATAGAAAAACTAGCCAGGCATGGTGGGGTGTACCTGTAGTCCCAGCTACTCAGGAGGCTGAGCCAGAAGGATCACTTGAGCCCAGGAGTTTGAGGTTGCTGTGAGCTAAGCTGACGCCACGGCACTCTACTCAGTGCAACAGAAAGAGACTCTGTCTCAAAAAAAACAAATGTTTGGGTTAAAATCCAAC
>CAUYRT010026362.1:0-23728 GCA_963574885.1 Lepilemur ruficaudatus | reverse complement strand
AAAACACCTTTCACGATTTCATCAGCACTTGCTCTCCAGGCTTCTTTGCTGCTGGCATAAACAGCCTACTCTTAAGATGGCAAAATTGTGTTGATAGTTTAGGTGCATACTTTGATTAATTGTACTGCTTCTTGTTTGAGATATAATAAACTATATTTTTGATTCAAAATTGGACGTTTCATATTTAATGACCTAATAAATAATACATGAACAGAAATTTCTCAAGTCTTCCTCTCAGACTGAGTATAGGGGTTAGAGATGGTAATTTCCCACTTTCTCCAAATAGATACTGTCCTTTTAAAAAAAAAATCCGACTAACGCTAAAAAGAAACTTCATAATAGATAATAAAAATCAACAGCATCAATTTCTGATTAAAGATGGTAGATTGAACATATGTATTTAAGTTTATCTCCTTCCAAGACCACACTGAAATACAATTTTATATTAAATATTATATTAAAATGCATAAACCAATCAGGAAAAGGAGAATGAGAGATGACTAACAGTAACCAAAATTTGGAAGCTTGAAAGCAGAAGGACTATTGCTAACTGACTTATCACATCCAATCAAGTCAATTAAACCGACAGTGGGTAAATCCAGGAAGCAATTTTCTTTGTATTACATAGCTTCCAAAAGACTTAGGAATTTGTGGCACCCAGTATTTATGCAAATGAGGTAAAGGTAGGAATAAGGGCAAGCTGGAGTACAAGTTTATTTAAGGATAAGTTACTTTTTAATTAGTTGCCACCATTCACAGCTGGCCAAGTAATCTTCCCTCTCTCATTCTAGCAGAAGACTAAATGTTTATTATTTGGAGTGAGTAAAATAGAAGGTTCTCGAACTGGGAAACTTTGGAGAATTTTGGAGTGCACGTTACTCCACTGAAAACATGAGAACTAAATGAAATTCTATACACCAAACATTGAAACCCTAAAGCCTCTTTCACTTGGTTCGCAGAATGGTAGCAGCCCATGTTATAGTCTCTAGGTCAGAAAGTGGAGGATTCTTCTTTAATAAATCTAACTATCTAGGAAAGAATGATGTTCAATAAAACAATATTGAGGGTTCCAGTCCAAAACAGCATAGTCAGACCTAGGAAATTCATAGTCATTAAGCCCCAATTATGCATTATCTAGGCATCCCCCTTCCTTAATACCTTAAATATAAGCTGACAGCCAAGGGCCACCAGACTTCTGATGAAAGCCCCTAACGTGAAAGATGGCGGCTAAAACAAACAAAAAGTAAACAAAACTATTCAGGGACATAAAATTTCAAAAAAAATTATCTTCAAAGAGCTAAGAGAAGAACTGCATCTGTGAAACAGAAACAGATTGCCTAAAAACAAAAGAAAAAGAAAATATTCAGGGAACAAGAAAATGGTGTTGGGGAAAAAAATTATGATAGAAATGGAGACTCAATACAATGATTGGAAGATGTCCCAGCAAGTAAAGAGACCAAAAGAACAAACATGCGAAAAGAAAGGACGACAAATTTAGAAGACCAGTCTAGGAAGTTCATCAACCAAATAACAGAAAGAGAGAACAGAGGAAATGGTGAGAAAAACATAATCAGAGAAATAATTCATGAAATTTTCCCTGGGCTAAAGAACATGAATTTCTAGATTAAAATGCCTCACTGAGTGCCTAGCTAAATGAGTGAAAACAGGTTTCCAAGAAGGCATATCCTAATAAAATTTAAGAACTCTAGCATATATAAAGCCCTAAGAGCTTCCAGAAAGGAAAAATAGATAAAACAGAAATAGAATATCTTTCAACTTTTCAACACAGGAAGCTAAAAGACAATGGAGGGAGGCCATAAGCATTCAGAGACAAGAAACGAATTCCAAACCAGAATTCTATACTCAGCCATAGTAGCGCTCAAATCTCAATAAAGACATTTTCAGATAGGCAATATCAAATCAAGAAAGAAAAGATATGAAAAATAGGAAATCCAACTCAAAACAGGGAAAAAAGAAGCCTCAAGTTGATAGGGAAAAGGGATTTGAGGAACACAGTTTGCAGCTGAATCAAAAACAGGCACATAGGGAATGAAGCACATGAAAAATAAGACAATTATTAATTTTAGGAAAAGCACAGAGTTAGATATGGGATATGGTCCAGCCACAAACTGAGTTTAATAGTTAATATAATGTGTGTAATTGAATATTAAACTCACCAAAATCTTATATAACTATACAGAAAAGATGGTGTGTTTGTGATGATGAGGTAAGAGATATGAGAGATTTAAATCGATAGTTTTCATAGTAAGAAATTAATAGATAATCTGTGAAACTGAAAAAAAATCAAGAAGTAGAAATATAATCATGTGATTCAGAGATATTCTTTTTCACAAATACTAAAAGAAATTCCTGAAAAAGAATTGAAAGTACTTGCCTCTGGGGGTTGGAAAATGGTGGAAGGAGGTACAGAGCAGGGGGTGCTGTTTTTTTTATAAATCTTATAGGACTACTTGATTTTTTAAATAATTTGCATGTGTAACTTTGATAAAAACAAAACAAAACAAAAAGCATACAATTAACCTTGATCTTTGGAAATTTAGTAGATATTTATACATTCTTCAGTGTGTTGCATATGAATTGCTGTATTACACAACTTTATGGGTTAAGTTTCTAGAAAACAGGTGTTGCACCAGACAAATATCTGCCATAGAAGCCAGCACATGGCAGGTATCTAAGCATTACTACTTTAATCAGCAACAGTGATAAATAGAAACAGGCAATGGGTAAGAGCATGGGTTCTAGACTTCCTAGGTTCAAATCCTGGCTCTACCACTTTCTAGTTACATAATCTTGGACAAGATATTAGACCTCTTTTTGCTTAAGCTTCCTTATCTATAAAATCTTCATTTCATATAGGAATGTTTTGAGTGTTAAATATATATGGACAGTGCTTAGCACAATGCCTGAGACAGAGTAAGAGGTAAATTATTTTATTTAGTTAGCTATTTTTATATAGTATTTCCAAATTCCTAACTCTGGATTGTAAGGATCATACCCACTTTGGATTGTAAGGATCATGAACACTGCGCCTTTCCCAAATCTCCACTGCCACAGACCTTGGGATACTTTGTTTCCCACAAATGTCTTGTTCAACCACTCACAGAGATCAGACTTAATTATCACCCTAAAAACAATCATGTTCAATTCACTTCAAAACATAGATCAGAAATAAATGTCATGCCTGAAATCAACTCTTTTCCTATCCATCCCTTTTCCTTTAAGGCAGCCTAGAGCAGGATTTGTAATCAGAAGACGTAGGTTTGAGTAGCTCATTTAGTCTCTCTGAGTATCCATTTTCTCATCTGTAAAGTGGAGACGGTATTACCTGCTGGACTGGATGTTCGTTGTTTGTCTTCCCCCCATTCTTTTCTGCCACTTCTGGTAACTATATATGGATTTTCCTCTGAACAACACACCCCAGCTCTTGAGGTGGGCCTAAATGCCAAAGCCAGTCAGTATATCCTCCTCTTCCTCTGTCCACAGTGATGGGTCCAGGGACGGGTAGTTAACCATATCAGGGCCAGTGACAGTCAAAACTGTCAGGGCCACCAAGTGTGGGGCCAACAATGGAGCTGATCCAAAGGGAAAGAGCCCCAGTGTTTCTGAGAGTATAAATTTAAAAAACATTGGGTAAACTTAAAGCAGTATGAAAATAGTAACTGTTATTATAATTTTTAATAACATCAGCCCAACTTCTTCACAAAACAAGGAATGTTTTGTAACAATTATAACTAATTTTACAGAAATCAAAGTACCCTATTAAAATTCTGGATATGTTGGACATTATCTGTGAATATAAATTTTATATAAAATATAAGAATGTGCAATTGCTGCTCAAATCATTCCAGTTTATACACCTGACAGTAGCTCATTTGGTTTCCTTATCCATCAAACATAAAAGGTTAAGTTAGTACCTCCCAAATTTGTTTTGCCCTTTGATGTTTATGCTCCATAAACCTATTTGAACCTGTATGAAAATATGTATTCTGTATTAATTACTTACAAGTGAATTTTATCAGGCTTAATAAGTAAAGTCTGGAGTAGTACAATCGTTTTATTATTTATAAATAAAACACTAATTAAAGGGAAATTGAAAAAAGGTACCCAGTCTATATAAAAGCTGATTTTATAAGCTTGTAAAATAAAATACTTTGAAGTCACAATAAAAATTGGAAGCCAATGGATATTCCAAATGAGCTCACAGGCTTTAAGAAGGCATTTGTTTTCTTAAATAGGTACATCTCTTCATGTCTACAGAATTAATCTGACTGGCAATTCTTTTCTTTCTGGCTAAAGCGGAGGTAAACTTCAGCTCAACTCCTGTTTCATTTCTCAGAACCTAAATAAGTGCAACTGAAATAAATGTTGTTTTACAGTGTTTACTCCATCAGAAATGTCCTTGGTTTTCTCTCTAGATTAGGCTCCTTTAGGTAAAGGATCAGATAGTTAGTAAGGCTGATTTTTGGTCTCACTTTCCATTATCATTACCTGATGACAACATGAATATAATAGTGTGAATGAAAATCATCATGAACATGAATGTATACATTTTCTAATAATAAAAAACATCCAATAAAAACTGAGCTATAATGGCATTTTTTTAAGAGAGAGAAAATAATGAAACAAAGATTATATTCTTTAAGGAAAAAAACAAGTTATAAAATCAGGGGCTCTGGTAAAAGTTTAATGCCAATTCAAATCAGTCAAGAAACATAACAATACATTTAAATTCCCATCCAAAAAACCCAACAACTCTTCTTAAAAAATCAGAGTTACAAACTGGAACTATGAGAGACTGTGTTTTAAGAAATATACTTTTAATCAGTTTGTCTTTCAAAATTGTTATCTTTGGAGGTCATAAACCAATTCCAGAAATGCTGGAATTGTTCAAAAATATTTTTGGAATTTCTCTTTTGTAACTGCCTTTATACTTAGTTTTTGTACCACATAAGATGCTTTGTTAGTTTTGACCCAAAAAGGCATATACAACTTTTGATCCACTAAACTTAGTTTTACATAACATTTAGTTGGTTGCAGAATTCTGATGAAACTAACATGAGTATTTAAAATGCCATTTCATAAACATTTTGTGTGAAGGTAGTACCCAAGGAATAAGTCTACAGTTTTCAAAGTGCTGGTGAGAAAGAATCAAGCAATAATCCGGATGTGTAAGTTTTGTGTCTTGTTCCTTCCTTACAATTACATCTTCAACTAGGAAAAAAACGGGAGTTTGAATATGAAGATATAATATATTAAACTGCAGACTATGAGATCAAATTTCATAATAATGAGCAACCCCTAGGAATTAGTTCAATTTAATAAACATTTATTGAGTTTACTCTAGGTACCTAAAGTAGAGTTAGGTACAATAGAAAATAGAAAAATGAATAATACACAGGCCAAGTTCTTAAGGCACATACAAGCTAATGGGAGACTAAGTTATGCACAAGAACAACTATAACATTCTGCTTGAGATCTGAACATTCTAAATGAAGCTAAAAGCTCAGTTGGATTAGCCAGTTTACATTACAATATTTTAGCCCATATTTTCTCATGTCAATCCTATTATCACCAGCATTGTTTATCTTTACACATACATATTACTTTGAGTTGTATAAATTTGTTTATATTAATAAATCTGCTGCCTTAGCTAGCCTATGAGCTTCTTCACAGCGAGGAAGGACTAGAGGTCATAGTGCAGAGTTCATCCACAACTGTATGAATCAAATGAGGCACGATGTTAAATGTGCTGTCACTGAAATAAATGCAAACTGGGATGAGAAAACCAGAGAAGGAATAGTTTAATTCCCATTGGAGAGCTTAAGGAAAGCTTCAAAAAGCAAGTGGCATTGAAATAAAATTGAGATCTTAATATATAGAAATATAAGGATGAAGAGAGACGAATAGGCAGATCAAACAAAAATGTATTGGGGATGCTTTAAAAATATTCATAATTTGTATCCTTGGAATTCCAAGTTTTTGTGATTGATTGATAGATGTATTAGAAGAATGAGG
Source organism: Lepilemur ruficaudatus (assembly GCA_963574885.1). Lineage (NCBI taxonomy): Eukaryota > Metazoa > Chordata > Mammalia > Primates > Lepilemuridae > Lepilemur > Lepilemur ruficaudatus. Next base: position 17,692 of record CAUYRT010026362.1, on the reverse strand, counting down.
AGAAGTAGTCTAGGTGTTTCTCCTGGACAAGTCAGTAGGGATCTGAGTGGGTCTGCTTTCCCAGACCTGTACAACTATGGGACCAACACCAGGACCACAATAATGGCCCTATCCACATGACTGAACACAATTCAAATGTCTACAATAATTTAGAATAATGTAGAGCACTGTTTACCAAATGATGTTTCAGGGAACAATATACCCTTAGAGAAATGCAACGCATGCCTACAGAACCCAGTTCAATCTGGTATATTTTCCCAAATTATTTTGACCGTGGAATCCTTTCGTTATGAAATCTATAAATATTTCAGTTTAGAAAAATAATTATAGTTTCTCTACACTTAAAATGCAAGCTATCACTATGCTTTAACTTAAAATTTGAGTCATTGAGTGGGGTTTATTTCAGGCATTATAACGTTTTATCACTGTTGGCAACAACTACTAAATGCCCACTAATTTGGCAGCAAACTGAGGACAGGAGATAGCATCATAATGAATAAGAAATTTCCAACAGACATTTACTTTCATCTTATACATCCCAATCTACTCTACATGCCTCTCTGCATCTTGAACTCTTATTTAAAAAATTTATGTGTAATACCTAGTTCTACAAATATCAAAAATATAATCTATTATATAATAAGCATCAAGTAAGTGTTACAGGAATTCAGAGTCCTGAGTGGGGCAGTAAGGAAAAGCTAGTTAGAATTAGTATTGTAGCATTAGCACTTTCATAGATAGAAGTGAGGAGAGAAGATATTCTAAGTAGAGAGAAAGGACAATAGCAAAGATACATGGGTGACATACAGTGCAAGACATCTTTAGAAGGCAGTGTCTGGTACAGAGTTGTGTATGTGGTAAATAATTGTGGACAAGTAGATGAATGGATTTATCAGAGGACTAATGCAGGGAAACAGCAAGTTATAAGGTGGGAATGGGGAATTGTGGCCATATAATTGAGGATCTTAAAACAAAAGCAAAGTTACCTAAAAGCTATTCTATACAACTGCGCTCTTCAAATAGGATTATGTATACCTTATGGGGCACTGAAAGGCCCAGGATAAACATGAAGCATCTTCCTGACTCATCAATTATATTTGAAAATTTGAAGAATTAAGTCAAGTAATTTAAGTGATACCTAATTTAAAATATTTTATTTATTTATTTGAGACAGAATCTCACTCTGTTGCCTAGGCTGGCTGGAGTGCAATGGTGTGTTCACAGCAGTGAGTAGCTGGGACTACAGGCATGTGCCACCCTGCCTGGTTAATTTTTTAAAAAATTTTTGTAGAGATGGGGTTTTGCTATCCTGGCCAGTCTGGTCTGGAAGTCCTGGCCTCTAGTGATCCTCCCGCCTTGGCCTCCCAAAGTGTTGGATCACAGGCGTGAGCCATTGTGCCCAGCTTAAAACATTATTTTTATATTAAAGCAAACAGATGAATTTTGCAGTGGAATGTAAAACTTGTGTGAATTTTTAATTTAAACAAGAGACTTTAAAGAAATGTTGAGCCTGTGGTGAGGTGCTTTTAGCTATGCTAACAGATCCTACTGGGTGCTTATTTACATCCTTTGCTGGCAGTGGCTATGCAGAGCCGCGAAAAGGATTCAAGAAAGGTAGTAACTGGATTAAAGTGATGATTTCCTTATCTTAATCTAGCAGCATGATACAGGCTGGCCTAAAATAGGGAGAAGATTAGAAATCTGTGTCCTAGCTAAAAAGAACTATTGAAATAGTTCCTTTGACCAAATTTTACTCAGGCTCCTGAGTCCTCTTTCTAACTAGGCTCCAACTTGGGTTCTGTTCTTACTTAGTCTAGTGACTCTGCCTAAAATAAAAATGAAAATACAAATAAGATGATGGCTAGCTTTATTTACTATTTCATGAAATTTTCATGAGAAATTCAAACACAATTGGTAAGAGCAAGTGAATTGAATGGATGTAAGTGGAATAAAACTTTAAGAATGATCTTTTCAATAATGATCATGTTTTATAAAAGTCTGCCTAAAACCAGTTTCCAAAATCTTTTTGGTAACGTGAAACCTTAGAGCTATAAACTCTAGAGATACTTATCGAATATCTTTTTTTTTTTTTTTTCCCCGCAGAGACAGCATCTCACTATATTACTCAGGCTGGTCTCAAACTCCTGGCCTCAAGTGATCTTTCTACGTGAGCCTCTCAAAGTGCTGAGATTACAGGTGTGAGCCACCATGCCCAGCCTCATTGATTATCTAAGTAATTTCTAAGTAAATGAACTACTGAAACATTTATTACTCAACATGAGTTTACATTTATATACTTTTGGCATCTTATTTTCATACAGAATAGAGAAGCTAAAGATAATTTGGGTCTGTTAAGAAACATGTTCTTTTGCCATAATTCCTCTAGGAATTGTGAGATGGTATATTCATAGAATGTTGATGTGTGACGGACAATTCACAATTTTCTACTTTCTAGTTTTCTCTGTAAGAGAAAGGTTACTGATGGTTAAAAATTATAACCATTACATGTAATTAAAACTACTAGAAATAATAAGGGTAAAGGGAAACAACTCTGTATGCAAAGTATGCAAAAAAAGTAAGATGTGTTTTTAATAGGCAAAAACTTAAAAGGTATAAAGAATGTGTTTTCATTAAAGCAAAAAGGGAGTAATTTTATACGAAAGTAAGAGGACTGATTGTTCCAGAATGAGAAAGAAGTAAAGGAGTAGGACAAAGACTGAATTGATGTAAAACAATTGTAAAAGGTTTGCGGAAAAGAAATTTTGAGTATTTAAGCCGCTGAGATTGGATGAATTAAAAAAAAAAAGAGCTCAATAACGTACTGATGCAAACCTAGAATTCGGTTTCTTTGTTAAAAGGATGTTTTATTGGCTTTATCATGTTTTTAATTACTTAAAAAAACCCTGTGCTCTCAATATTAAGAGACCTAAGTTTGTTTTTTTGTTACAAATATGTAGTCTTTAAAATTTTTATTGTCACTGGTTAAATGACTAAGTATTGTTTCACAATGACCTGTGATGCCATTTAATCAAGTGTTCAACCTTTTGACATTTTTTGACAAACTTCCCAAAATCAAACCCTATGTGTTCTCACCGTGTAAAAGGAGAGAGAGATGTTACATTAATTAGGCTTATTTGAAATGTTAAATAACATAGGAAGCATTATCACATGAAAAGTGATGTTTAACTTTATATTTGCATGGGTACATGTTATTAATATAAATATTCCAGAAACTGCATGAAGTTCATAAAAATTTGTGAATATCCTCATTGTCTGATTATTATTATTGTTGTATTTCAGAGAAACAATCAAATTTTCTTGTCAAATGAACTCTTACCAGATCTTTAGAAGCTGATGGATTCATAAAACTGTTAATCAAAAATCAAGCAGAATAAGAATTACTTACATGAGATTGAATAAACTAATTTTTATGAGTTTTTGTTTGAAACATTGCTGGTTCTTTATTCTTTTATCTTCCACATTTAAGGAAACCTTTTTTCTCTTTTCTCTTAAGGTATTTATTACTCATAGCAATTTAGTAAATTATATCTTTGTAAAAAACATGGAACATTTATTTTTTCTCCCTGCTTAATCTCTCCAATATATAGATATTATTACTGAGTGTGATGTTGGGAAATATATGGTTGGTCTTCACACCTCCCCTCTACCCTCACTGCCTTCCCTGGCACACAACTCCTAAAATTCTTGGAATCTCCAAAGTACTGTCTTTTTTTGAGACAGAATTTCCCTCTTTTGCCAGAGCTGGAGTTCAGTGGCGTGTTCATAGCTCACTGCAACCTCCAATTCCTGTGCTCAAGGGATGCTCCTGCCTCAGGCTCCTGAGTAGCACATGCTATCATGCCCGCCAGTTTTTGTTTTTTGTAGAGACAGGGTCTCACTATGTTGCCCAGGCTGGTCTGGAACTCCTGGTCACAAGGGATCCTCTTGTCTCAGCCTTCCAAAGTGCAGGGATTACATGCATGAGCTACCAGAGTGCTGTCTTTTTGTACGTTAGTGTTGACTGACTGCTTCAGGTTGGGGCTGGTCAATGGAAAAACCAAGGCATGATTAGAGGGTTGGGACTTTCAGCTCCACCACTCAACCTCTAGGGAGGGGAAAAGGGCTGAAGGTCTAGTTGGTCACCAATGGCCAATGGTTTAATCAATCATGCCCATATAACGAAACCTCCATAAAAACTCGAGAGGCCAGGGTTGAGGAGCATCTGGATAGCTGAACATGTGGAGGTTCCTGGAGAGTGGTACACCTGAAGAGTCATGGAAGCTCCAGGTCCCTTCCTCTATACCTCTCCCTATGCATCTCTTCATCTGTATCATTTATAATATCCTTTATAATAAACCAGTAAACTTAAGTGTTTCCCTGAGTTCTATGAACCGCTCTAGCAAATTAATTGAACCCAAAGAGGGGATCGTAGGAACCCCAACTTGAAGCCAGTTGGTCAGAAGTTCTGGAGGACCAGACTTGCAACTGGTGTCTGAAGTGGGGGACAGTTTGGGGACTGAGCCCACACTCTGTGGGATCTGACACTATCTTCAGGTAGATAAGTGTCTGATTTGAATCACAGGACACCTAGCTGGCCTCTGCTGCTTCGTATGTGGGAGGAAAAACTCACATTTGGTAACAGAAGTCACCTTCTGTGTTGATGATTGTGGTGTAAAAACAGTTTAAAAAAACAGTTTAACCTTTTTTCCCCAAACCCTGAGTATTCTTATTTTCATGGTAATACAGTCATCTGCATAAATTAAATAAGAATATGTTCTCCTTGTAGCAGGACAAAATTGGAAGCCGTAATTATATTCCACGTCTTTGACTGGAAAGGCACATTTGAGAACGATGTGCACAGAATCAGATATGACCAGAGTTAAGGAACTAGGGTCAACTTTATGAGCCAATGCTTACAAAGCCCTTTTGAGATATTAGCCTGGTACTTGGCTTACAGTGTTCCCAGTCTTAGAATTGACTAAAGAAGGTCTCTTCCTGGCAGGCCCAGGAACCCTCAGGATACTTTTAGGATATAGAGAAGAGAGGAAATCACTTGAATCTGTAAGTATTACAGGTGGTGAGTGGCCACCTGTAGAGGTGGCAAAATCTGGTGGTGAGTTCTTGGTTTGGCTTCCTAGCATTGAGTGTCTTTTAAAAGTTTAATCTGAGATTCCTTATGAAAAGTTCCAACAAAGCAAATTTAAAAAGGCCTATGTGATCAGTTACCATTCTTATTATACCTATGTAAATAATCAAGCCAAATCTAATGAGACAAGACTTATTTTGTAATCAAAAATTAAAATGGGAGGAGGCCACTGTAAAAACAATTTTACTATCAGAAAACTATACTATAGAAAAACAATTTTACTATAGGAAATAAAGTAAATATCTATTTACTATAAATATATAAAAATATAGAACAATTTTACTATAGGAAAACTATAGTACACCTGTTATTAGATTCTAGCCTTGTTCACTGTCTTTGAGGTTTGGTTATATATCTGTCAACTAGACTGGATCCTGCATTATTCTAGTTTCCTCTGATATCTGGCTATAACTCTCCAAACTAACATTCTGAATTTTCTTCCCATCCTCCTGACTTGGCATCATTAAGAACTAAAACTCCCATTTTCCCAAAGCCCTGCAAACTGAAGCTGGAAAACTTGATATAAACCTCAAAGAAATTACCGTAACAGATTGTATATAAGCAACCTTCAGGCCTGCTGCTGTGTGGGCCACTCAGAAAGTTCACCCGAATCCATTATTAAATACATTCAAACTGCAAACCAGGAAATTCATGGGATTGCCCCTGCTTTCCTCAGTCTACCATCTAAAGATGCTTTGAGCCCAAAGTCTAGAAATCTTGACTGATTGCCCTCTGGCCTCAGAAACTGGGTTTCTAGCCAGTAATTTTTTTCTTTTTTTTTTTTTTTTCATTGAAATCCCTCTCATTCAATGCCTAACTGCTCACATCATCCAGCAAATATCCCTTACCAAAAGAGAAACAGACTGTTAATTGTTCACAGAAAAGAAGATTCTTTCCTTTGAACATGAGGGAGAATTGACAAAAACTCTCTCCTTGGACCAAACATTTTTTTTTCATCAGACTCCTCTGAGTCCTCTTTCTAACTAGGCCCCAACCTTGTCCTCGGTCCTTAGTCTAGTGATTGCCTGTTTAATTCAGTTTCAGCAAGTACCCAGTTTCAGCAAGTATTTAATTTAATAAAATTAAATTTATTTGATAAAAGCAAACATTTTCTGTTACAAATAATTGTTGATAACAAAAAACACAGAAAAATGTATCCAAATCTACTTAGAATGAGCAAACTCTCTTTTCAAGAGATGCTGTACATTATGGTACATTACAATGCATTGATAGCTTTCATTAGGTTGGACCACATGCAACTGACCCACAAAAATGCCAATTTCAAATTATTTAATTTCCTGAAATATGCTTTAGATAAAGAATACATACCTTTAGTTTTCTTAATCAAATTCTATACCTTTATTTTTTTATCAGTTAAAATGACCAAGAAATGATGTGGACAAATCAGGTCAGTAATAGCAAACAAAATCACTCTTATATAAACAGCCTGGAACTTGGAAAACTCCTCCTTGTCTTTGCCTTTAACCTCTGGTTCTTCCCTTTGTCCCTGCTGTGCTGTTGTGGTGAGCAGGTTGGCTGATAGGTGGCCATACAGACTTCTCCCTACCAACTCTGCATATATTAGCCACCAAATGCTGTGCCTTTGTTTAGGATATTGCTTTTTAAAGTACGCTTGGAAAGATTTTCTGGGAGGGTACTCTTATTCTTCAGAAACTTAAAGCCCTTTGACTATAATAATAGATGGAATAAATGAAACAAATTGCTTGTTTGATTTATGACTGAATGCCTTTTGTAATGATTTGGGGGATTTGCTAAAAATCAGAAGGTTATACTAATTAAAAACCAGTAGCAACTCCAATTATTTTGCTGACCATCTGCAATCATTATTTCACTTTCGGAGACCAACTAAAAATACAGAAAATATCTTCAAAATTTTATTTTTTGAGTAGCTCTTCAAGTAAAGACATATTATATACAATAACATATTGTATATATAAGGTATATAACAAGATGATATGATATAATGACACAAGTATGTTTTAGTGTGGTATATCCTTTTTACTTTGCATTTTTAGTTTTAAAAGAACAAGATGAAAACAACCCTGCTTTGAAAATAAAACAGAATTGTTTTAATATCTGGATAGCCAAATAATCCAATCTAAGTTATACATCTAATATGAAATTAAATGGACTTGATAAAAATTTAAGCCTTTTCATTAGCGACAGCTATTACAAACAAGAAACATAGAGAAAATATTGCCCTGCCCTGTACTGTACCTTAGCTTCAAAGGTTAAAAGGCTATCTGATATGGGGGCCGGGGGGGGGGGTAGTCTTCATTCTGGATTGCTCCAAAAGAAAAAATTTAGGATTAGTAGAAGGTATGGCCTGGATACAGTGATCAACTTGGAACAATACAGTATCTCTTAATGCTATCAGCAAATCTCAAGGCCAAGTAAAATCACCAGTATTTCCCCACCTCCAATTTATACTTCACACCATTGAATTTTTTTTTTCAAAATACAAATCTGAGCATAACATCTCCTGGTTATAAAGCCTCAAAACTTTACATTGTACTTGCACTTAAAATAAAAATAGAAATGTCCTCACATGGTCTGATAGAGCTATTATGATCTAGTTACTTAATTCCTCTAACAACTTCATATCCATTGACATACTACACCAGTTAGTTCACTGTATCTTCGAGACACAGTATCCCTTCAGTTCCTGGTACTCTCTCTGTTCCTTCCAGCTACACAAACTCCTGCTATACTTTCTGCCTAGAATGCTTTTTCTTTCCCTCTTGAATCAGTTAACCCACACTGGCAATGAACTATGAGACAGTATGATTTATTGCTATATAGGCTTATGAACGAAGGGCTATGTGGACACAGAGAGGTGATTATTCTATTAGGTGTCCTTGCATTTCAGTTACCAGCAATAGAAACCCAACTCATAATTTCAGCAGAAAATAAATTTATTAAAGGATAGGAAGCACCTCACAGAATTTTCCAGGAGTCTATAGAATGAGCTTTGGAGGCTACTCAACCAGGATGGAGCCTCCAGTGTGCAATGCTACTCTCTGGAAGCTGCAGGATGGATGCTGCCACTTAGAATAATTTTCTGTTATATTTGGAAACTGGAAGTAGCTGCTGCTGCTAGTTCAGAAATGAAGACTCCAGAAATGGGGTCTATACTTTCTGTTTTTTCATGTCTCTAATTTTTGCTTTAAAGTGCATAGTGGGTATGCCTGATTGTCGGAATCTTGCTTATAGACTCAAGCTCAATGTGTAAGGGAGGCTGGAAAAGTAAGCAATTGGCATTTTAAGCCTCTAAAGTAGAAAATATCTCTGACTCAGAAGGTAGGGTACTCCCTAAGCCCAGAAAGAGGGCTATACTACTAATTAGCCAAGAATAGATTAGGAGTAACAGACTTGAGAAAAACTTTTCAGAGAAGGTAATACTTTAGTTGAGTCTAGTTTTGTTGGTTTCTTTCTTTCTTTCTTTCTTTCACTTTTGTGAAGCAAGATTTTGTCAGGCAGAGTGAAAGTAAGTGATAGCAAGGACACTGCAGGGAGAGAAAAGAGAATAGCAATAGTTCTTAGGTAGCTTTAGAATCAACTGAAGAGCTTTTTTAAAAAAAATCCTCAAATGTAAAGTGACTGATTCAATAGGTGTAGATTGGGTCCCTGACATCTTACATTACCAGGCTACTCTGTGACAATCACATGGCCAAGCATCTGTGAAAGCAAAAGTATGGACATGTGAAATAAATGGTATGTTTGGAGAAAGCAGTAAGTTGTTGACCAAGTATAAGTGGACCACAGGGAGAAAATCAGAGATGAAGCAAGAGTAAACTATGGGCAACTAGGAAAGTTTATGAATGATTTCTTGAAGAGTTTGAAGTTTATTCTGCAGGCCCCCCCTACATTTTTGAAAATGGGAATGATATATCATAGAAGCCTATTAATCCTGCGTATAGGTAATATAAAACATAACACTTTAGTGAACATAATAGGAAATGACTGGATATCAGTTTTTTAACAAAAAAGAAATAACCCCAAGTAAATGGAATAAAATGAGCCTTTTATAATATCTTGTATACAGGGTCCTGAAGGCTTAACCAAGCAATAGATCCATAAGGTCTGTTCCTCCATTTTTCTTAGGTAAATTAGAATGGAAGATTAGTAATCAATGAGACTGAGTGGGGAGAAGTGAGGACTGCAGGAGCAATGAAGAACTCTTAAAGTTCTAAAGAACTTTCGACTAAGCTCTTTAAAGAAAGTTCTTTAAATAGAGGACAAAGCAAGGATCACCTTTTGACAGGGAAGTTCTGGGAAGAAATTGTCTGCTAGAGAAGAAAAGAGGGCCTGGCTTGGCTTGGTATAGCCTGGTTTAACTGGGATCATCTTCTCTCAGAAAATGGGAAAGTTTCCTCATCCTTGCTTTGTCACATTGGGATTGGAGGCAGTAGCATGACTACAACCAAGATTGACCGTGGCCCAGAATTGCTTATTCCTTTTCCTTGTATATGACCTACAAAATGTCATGTTTATAAACAGGTGGACTTCATTTAGGTTATGCCTATTCATAAATGTTGGCTCTAAGTCTACACATTCATTATTGATATATGAAGATGCTGTAATTCATTATCATGTAGTATACAAAGTGGTTTATGGCGTGATGATGCTGATTTCTAGACTATAACCGATATATTGATAAATTATAAACAAACAGTAATAAAATTCCTTTTGAGAAGAATAGAGGGGTTGATGGGATACTGTCCAAAAGTTAATAGCCCAGACCCATTTCTGGAATGGATGAAGAGTGAGGACTCCCCCAGTGAATCCACAACCATAACTGGCAAAAAATTATAAAAACCTAATCATTTAAAATTTCTGGAAATTGCCATAAAGGCACACAGCAATTGAAGAAACATTTATGTAAGGCAATTTACTAACTCTTGGAAAGAACAGTGAGAGTCAGTGGCACTTGAGTCACAACCCCCTCCCTCCTTCACCCCCACTCACCAGCTCAGCAAGACAGAGGCTGCACTCCAGGTAGGTGTGGCCAAGAAAAATACAGGGCTCTCTCTTTCCCCAGCTACCAGCCAAAGGCAATGATATCTTCCAGAGAAAGGTAAGCCATCAATACTTCTCATGACCCCACCTAAGTTGCTGAAGTTAAATGCCAAACAAGTACAGGTGAGAGGGCAGTTGCTCCCTTCCTACAGCAAGCCCTTACCTGTAGAGCAAAAGTTCTACTCCAACCAAGGCAGACTTAGAATGCTGGAGCTCAAATTGTCATTGCCACAGCTCCCTTGTAGAGGCAGAGGTTCCATGCTGGGAGAGGCAAACCAAGAAGACTAGAGGCTACGGCCTTGCATATTGTCCTGTTCATAAAACAGGGGTGGCACTACCAGAAAAGTGGGCCACTATTCCTGACCTTAGCTTCAGAGCAGTGGATTGAAGATTTTGCCCAGGGAAAGAAGGCGGCCTTAAAAACAGAGAGCTCCAAAGCTCTCCCCGAAAGAACTGACTTTATTTAGAACAGAGTGTGAGAAAGTTTAAATCTAACGGTACTCTTTTTTTTTTCCAGGGGAAAGCGCGATCGCAGTCCCCCACTACCACAAATTATGCAGTCGAGTTTCCCGCATTTGGGGAAATTGCAGGGGTCAGCATACCCGGAGTGCAATGGATGAGTCTCACCCTGGGAAAAACACCTTCATGATCATGGTATCTCCCCTGCCAGGTAAGAATGATACTCTTAAAACAATGGAGATTTTGCTGGTAAGCAAGGAAGAAAAGGCTATTATCTCTATGAGAGAAGTAACAACATTGTCAGTGAACAATATGAAATGACTGGATAATAGCTATTAAATGAAATAGGAAAACACTCCCATAAACATGGAGGTATTTACCAGAAAGGATCAAGAAAAGAGACAGCTAAGAAGAGTCCTCTTGGGGTCAGAATAAACTTCAGAGAAGGGCTCAAAAATTACTTCAGCAAAGGGGCAAGAATTTAATTAGATCAGACTATAGAGCATGTGTGCCCTGGAGCATTATCCAAAACAATATAACATTCCACCAGTAATTAGTGGAGCTTAACAGATGAGTATGATACCAATAGAGGCAAACAGCATAACAGATATCATGGAAAGAGATAGTCAAAGAGAGCTCTGTCATAACTATTGTCATCCCAGGTTGACTATATGCATGGGAAAGGCTTTGCCCCATGAGGAGTAACATTGGAAGCTTCACAAGGTTGGTGAAGTAGACTTCATTAAAACAGTCCAGCCAAGTCACTAAACAAATAAACAAGCAAAAAACAAGTGCGGAGGGAGAGGACCAGTATCCAGAATTGCCATGATATGCTATCTAGAAAGTCCAATTTTCAATAAAATATTTTAAGACATGCAAATAAACAAGAAAGTATGACCCTACACAGGAAAAAAAAAGCAGTAAACACAAACTGCCTGTGAGAGGGCCCAGATGTCAGACTTAACAAAGACTTTAAAGAAGCCATTATACATATAATATATTCAAAGAACTAAAGGAAACCATGCTAAAAGAACTAAAGGAAAGTATGATTACAATGTTTCAACAGATACAGAATATTAGCAGAGAAAGAATCTTTGGGGTTTTCTAGATATAAGATCATATCATCAGCAAAGAATGATGGGTTGACCTCTTCTGCCCCCATTTCAATGCCCTTTATTTCCTTCTCTTGTCTGATTGCTTGGGGTAGAACTTCCAGCACTATATTGAACAGAAGCAGTGACAGTGGGCAACCTTGTCTGGTCCCAGTTCTAAGTAGAAATGCTTTCAATTTTTCCCCATTTAGTATGATGTTGGCTGTGGGTTTGTCATATATGTCCTTTATCATTTTTAGGTAAGCCCTATCTATACCTATTTTGTTACGCATTCTTATCATAAAATGGTAATGAATTTCATCGAATGCTTTTTCTGCATCTATTGAGAGGATCTTTGTTTCTGCTTCAATTTATATGGTGAATTACATTTACAGATTTGTGTATGCCTGCATCTCTGGACTGAAGCCACTTGGTTGTGATGGATTATTTTTTTGATGAGCACCTGAATTTGGTTTGCTAGGATTTTGTTGAGAATTTTTGCATCTATATTCATAAGGGATATTGGTCTGTAGTTTTCTTTTTTTGTTGCGTCCCTTCCTGGTTTTGGTATCAGGGTGAGTTGGCTTCATAAAATGTATTAGGGAAGAATTCCTTTGTTCTCAATGTTGTGGAATAATTTCTGCAGGATAGGCACCAGTTCTTCTTTGTAGGTATGGTAAAATTCGGGTGTGAAACCGTCTGGTCCGGGGCTGTTCTTTTTAGGAAAGTTTTTAATTGCTGCCTCTATTTCGGTAGTTGATATTGGTCTGTGCAGGAATTCTATTTCTTCCTGATTGAGCCTAGGGAGGCTGTATGTTTCTAAGAATTTGTCCATTTCCTCCATGTTTTCAAGTTTATGTGCATAGAGGTTCTTATAATATTGATAGATGATATTTTGTATTTCTGTGGTCAGTTGTAATTTTTCCTTTTTCATTCCTGATTGAACTTACTAGAGTCCTTTCCATTCTGCTTCTCATTAATCTAGCAAGAGGTGTGTCAGTTTTGTTTATTTTTTCAAAGAACCAATTTTTTGTTTTATTAATCTTCCATGTAGTTTTTTGTTATTGACTTCATTTAGTTCTGCTCTGATCTTTGTTATTTCTTTTCTCCTGCTGGGCTTGGGGTTGGTTTGCTCATCCTTTTCCAGTTCTTTGAGACTATTCATTAGATTGTTGATTTGTGATCTTTCTGTCTTTTGGATGTCGGCATTTAGGGATATGAATTTTTCTCTCAGGACTGCTTTAGCTGTGCCTCACAGATTTTGATAATTTGTGTCTCCTTTATCATTGAGCTCAACGAATTTTTTGATTTCCATCTTAATTTCCTCCTTAACACAATAATTGTTCAGCAGAAGGTTGTTCAGTTTCCATGACTTTGTGTAGAGATGAGAGTGACTGTTGGAGTTGATTTTTAATTTTATTCCACTGTGGTCTGAGAAGATGCATGGTGTGATTTTTATTTTAGCACATTTGCTGAGATATACTTTGTGGCCTAGGATATGGTCAATCTTAGAGGATGTCCCATGAGCTGATAAGAAAAATGTATATTCAGTGGTTTTTTGGTAGAATGTTCTATAAATGTCGGTCAGGTCCATTTGATCTAGTTCTGTTTAAGTCCATTGTTTCTTTATTTATTTTCTGATTCAAGGATTTGTTCTGTTCCGTCAGAGGGGTGTTGAATTCTCCGGCTATTACGGTGTTGCTGTTTATCATTTTGTTTAGATCAAGTAGGATTTGCATTATGAATCTGGGTGCACCTGAGTTAGGTGCATAAATATTTAGAATTGTTATGTCTTCTTGTGAATTGTACCCTTTACCATTATATAGTGACCATCTTTGTCTTTCATTACTTTTGTCGATTTGAAGATTAAGCTGTCTGAAATCAGAACTGCTCTACCAGCTTTCTTTTGGCTTCTATTTGCATGAAATATTGTTTTCCATCACTTCACCTTGAGTCTGAATGTATCCTTGTGGGTTAGATGTGTTTCCTGAAGACAGCAGATATTTGGCTTGTGTATATTTATCCACTTGGCCAGCATATGTCTCTTTAATTCAGCAAAGTCTCAAGTTACAAAATCAATGTACAGAAATCAGCAGCATTCCAGTACGCCAACAACAGTCAAACTGAGAACCAAATAAAAAACTCAGTACCCTTCACAATAGCAGTAAAGAGAATAAAATACCTAGGAATGTACTTAACTAAGGAGATAAAAGACCTCTACATGGAGAACTATGAAACACTGAGAAAGGACATAGCAGAGGATGTAAATGGGTGGTAAACCATACCATGCTCATGGGTTGGCAAAATGAAGATTGTTAAAATGTCTATACTACCCAAAGTGATCTACAGAGTCAACGTAATCCCTATTAAAATACCAACATCATTTTTTGCAGATCTAGAAAAAATAATTCTATGCTTTGTATGGAACCAGAGAAGACCCCATATAGCAAAAGCAATCTCAAGCAAAAAGAACAAATTGGGAGGCACCAATTTATCAGACTTCAAGCTATACTACCAGGCTATGGTAACTAAAACAGCATAGTACTGGCACACAACAGAGACACAGAGCAATGGAACAGAGCTGAGAACCCAGATATAAACCCATCCTCATACAGCCATCTGATCTTTGACAAAGCAGACAAAAACATACACTGGGGAAAAGAATCCTTATTCAATAAATGGTGTCAGGACAATTGGATAGCCCCATGTAGAAGACTGAAACAGGATCACATTTTTCACATCTCACAAAAATCAACTCATAGTGGGTAACAGAATTAAACATAAGGCATGAAACTACATGAATTCTAGAAGAAAATGTTGGAAAAACTCTTATAGACATTGGCCAAGGAAAAGAATTTACGAAAAAGACCCAAAGGCAATCACAGCCACAACAAAAATAAAGAAATGGGACCTGGTCGAATTAAAAAGCTTCTACACAGCCAAGGAAACTATCACAAGAGCAAAAACCTACAGAACGGGAGAAATATTCATATGCTACACATCCAACAAAGGGCTGATAACTAGAATCTATATAGAACTCAGGCAAATCAGCAAGAAAAAAATCAAACAACCCTATCAAAATGTAGGAAAAGGACATGAACAGAAACTTTTCAAAAGAAGACAGACTAATGGCCAACAAACACATGAAAAAATGCTCAATATCTCTAATCATCAGAGAAATGCAAATCAAAAACACAATGAGATATCACTTAACTCCAGTGAGAATGGCCTTTATCAAAAAAAATCCCAAAACAATAAATGTTGATGTGGATATGGAGTGATAGGGACACTCATACACTGCTGGTGGGACTGCAAACTAGTACAATCTCTGTGGAAAGTCATATGGAGATACTTCAAAGAGCTACAAGCAGAACTACCATTTGATCCACAAATCCCTTTACTAGGCATCTACTCAAAGGAAATAAAGACATTCTATAAAAAAGACATCTGTACTAGAATGTTTATAGCAGCACAATTCACAATTTTAAAGATGTGGAAACAACCCAAATGCCCATCAATACATCAGTGGATTAATGAAATGTGGTATATGTATACCATGGAGTTCTACTCAGCCACAAAAAACAATGGTGATCTAGAACCTGGATAGAGCTGGAGCCCATTCTTTGAAGTAAAGTATCACAAGAATGAAAAAACAAGCACCACATGTACTCACCATCAAATTGGTATTAACTGATCAACACTTTTGTGCACATACATTAGTAACATTCACTGGATGCTGTGAGGGACAAGGGAGGAGGAGATGGGTATATTCACATGTAATTGGTGTGGTATGCACTGTCTGGGGATGGGCAGACACACTTGAAGCTCTGACTCAGGTGGGGCAAAGGCAATATATGTAAACTAAACGTTTGTACCCCCGTAATATGCTAACATAAAAAAATAGAATATAAATAGAGATAGAAATTATGATAAAAACAACCAGGAGAGTAGTGGCCAGCAGGTCCCTCTGTGTGCCTATGGGCTGTGGTGCAAGTGGGCAGCCCAGCTCCCCTCTTGCCCTACCTCCATCTGTACCATGGACACCAATACTTCAGCATTAGAGAAAGAGATTGGTGCAGAACAGTTTCCAGTCACGTGTTATTTTAGATTAGTCAATTTTGGGAATACCTGGTACTGCACATCAGTTCTTCAAGCAATTTATTTTTGTTGTCCATATTGGGAAAAAATTCTGTCATACAAGAGTCAGCTTAGGAAGAAGGAAAATCTTCCTGTGTGCTCAACAGATCTCTTCCACAGTATAGCCACTCAGAAGAAATAGGTTGGAGTAAGTCTTTCTAAGAAGTTCACAACAAGACTGCAGAAAGAAAAAAGGTTTTTGACAACTACATGCAACAAGTTACTCATGCACTAAATAAATTTGCTGGTATTTTACAAGATGAGAGAAAGCAGGGAAAACAAAATGGTCATCTACCTAATGGTAATATTGATAATCATTATTGTTATTGATAAAATAACAACAGCACCACACCTCCAATGTGGAGTTCTTGAAAGTTTTCAGGAAACATTAACTAATGAAACCAGATGTTTTACTTGTGAAACTGTAAGTAAAGATGATAATTTTTCAGACCTTTCTGTTGATACAGAACAAAATACATCAATTACTTACTGCTTAATGGGTTTCAGCAACACAGAAAACTCTATGCAGTTTATACAAATATTACTGTAAAGAGTGTTGCAACAAAGAAGCAGCACACAAATGGCTGAAAGTTATAAAACTGCCCATGACTCTAGCTCTACTCCTGCACAGATTTAAATACAGAAATCAACTTCATTGATAGATAAAACTTTCTTACCAGGTAGTTTTTCCTTTAGAATTTCATCTATGTAACACTTCAGGTGATACCAACAATCCAGACAGAATGTATAATCTTTTGTTGTGTTTTTTACTGTGGAAGTTGTCCCAGTTGAGGCTATATACTGTAGTAGTTAAGAGCAATGGCTTTTCCTTGTTTCATCAGAACATTGTAGAAAAAAATAAATGTATAAGCTATTGAAGAATTCTACAGACATCAGACATTTCAAAGAACTCAGTCTGGTTACATCTTTTTCTAACAGTCTTGAGACTGAGGAGGAACCCTGATGAAGAGAGACTTTCTGTCTTATTTATTCTCTGGTTATTTTAAAAAGAATCAAGCACTAATTTTTCAAGAAAAGAGAAATGCAGGAAGCTCAAGGGGCAGTAGTGTACTTTGTAAATAGAGCAAAGATTATGGCTTAAAAAAACAAATAGAAATTTCATATTGAAAAATACAATGAAATAAAGAATTCACTAGAGGAGCTTACTTATAGATTTCAGCTGGCAGAAGACAGAATGAGTGACATGAAGATAGATTGGTAGAGCTGATGTGATGGAAGAACAGAGAAAAAAGAATAAACAAAGCTGAATACAGCCTCAGAGAAATGTGGTATACCCCAAAGCACACCAGCATACACATAATTGGAGTACCAGAAAGAGAAGAGAAAAAGAAACAGAAATAATATTTGGGCTGAAACCTTCTCTAATTTGATGAACATCATTAACTGACATATTGAAAAAGCTCACTGAATCCAAGTAGGATAAACCAGAGATTTACACCCACACACATCAAAGTGAAAATGTTCAAGAGACAGAAAATCTTTTTTTTTTTTTTCTCTTTGAGACACGTTCTTTCTTTGTTTCTGGGCTAGAGTACAGTGGTGTGATCATGGCTCACTGCAACCTCAAACTCCTGGACACAAGCACTCCTCTAACTCAGCCTCCTAAGTAGCTGGGAGCTGGGCACATGCCACCAGGGCCAGCTAATTTTTTTAAAAGTTTTTTTTTTTTTTTTTGAGACAGAGTCTCACTTTGTTGCCCGGGCTAGAGTGCCGTGGCATTAGCCTAGCTCACAGCAACCTCAAACTCCTGGGCTGAAGCGATCCTTCTGCCTCAGCCTCCCAAGTAGCTGGGACTACA